>NQII01001837.1:225133-245091 GCA_002778355.1 Clitarchus hookeri | reverse complement strand
GACGGACGCTAATTGGCGCGCGCATCGTCGTCCGTTCCGCGACCACGCACTCCGCTCTGCGCGCCTACCCGATATAGGCCGTCCCACCAACCAGTGCACTTTTTTGACACTTCTAAAGCCTGCCTCACAATTGAAAGCACAGCAGCAAGCACAGAACATGGATCGTGCGCACAAGAATTGACCGCCATTGTTTTCAAACCTATTGATTGACAACTGTTCATAACCACGGACAAGAAAATTTCGCAAATTCATTTTAGGACAAGCTAGACTTCAAACAGCTTGTACATTTCTGTTATGTTTGCGATTGGATCAGAGTTTATTAGACAGGCCTACGTGAACAATAACAGGCCTGTAAGAAAAGAAACGCCGAATTCAGCGCCACTTGTTCTGACGTAAAACTGGCTACGTACTGGGGCAGCAGCCAATGAGCAGAAACTACAGGCTCGAAAATGCATAGGACAGTGGAGTTTAGCATGAATGTAGTTGAGTACGCGAAATTTCCCTACCCCTACTCACAACAGGTCGTATGCGTGAAAATACCTGACATTGACGGGCGTAAGGAGCGACTGCCGATCAGAACAGAGAATAACATTTTTCACGAAGTTGTTTATTTTAAATGGAAGAACAGTTATGCCGCAGAAACGAGAACTGTCGCAAGATACGCATTTAGAAAAAAGAACAGGTGACAATTTACTAAAAGAAAATTGTAAAGGTTATTCACATATTTACGATCGGAAAAAACCAAGATTTTAAAGACAAGCAAAAATGCTAATCAAATCGCTGTAACACTTCAACACAATATCACAATCTGTTAAGAAAATCCATTATTCGCCAACACTGCTGAATGACGTCAAATTAGTATCAAAATTTCATTGGCTAAAAACAATAAACAAGTATTCAATTGTGAATCGATTTCGCACAAGAATTCTGGTCGTGTGAATGTTCTACTGTTATGTTCTATGCTATGCGCGCGTGTATTTTGATTGTGAGCCCAGCCTAATACTCGTCCTGTGCACAGCCGTTTCCGTGGCAGAAGTTGGTGTTTGACACACTGGGCAAGTTGACAGTTGAGGATTTCAAAAGTTTTCAGAAGCTAACCGAATAACAGATAAATATCCGACGGATTCTATTTCTCCTCCCGTAAGACGCCCATCTATCCGGCGCACGAAGTAGGTTGCAGTGAGTTTGTAACATACGTTTAAACTATTGCAATTTTATTTTTGATTACTACTTTATATTGGTATCGTAGGATTTAATGGAGTTTTTGATCGCAAATTTATCTTGAATTATTGTTCCAAATAATAATTAATTTCACCACGGCTAGTTTGTTATGCTCAGGAATTCTGAAAAGGAAACTTTATGGATCCGGTAAATTACTACAAACCATAAACATTAAGTTTTCCGTTGACACAGACGTTTGTCAGTTATGGTTGAAACAAAAATGCTACTCGATGCTGTAATTTTAAATTAATTGTCCTCTTGCTTCATTGACATGATTATGTGGATACGAAATTAATATACTATCTTCTTTCCAACATATTTATTGCAATTCATTTCAACTAACAACGTACTTCCCAAAGCAAGTCAAAAATCTTGTTGGTAAAACTTCTGTAACTGCAATTCTCTTAGAACATATAATACTCCCAGCGAGGAACGCAGCCTAGCCTAGGTCGGCTTACAAACTGTCTCCCTATCGCGGACAGAACAATGATCTGAACGTTTAAAAGTTGGCTTGTACCTTCTCCCTTGCTAGCAAAAGGTTTTATTTTTTATTAGTAGCAGTCAATAAATTTTTATAAAATTATTTTTTTTCTAATCACACATTAAAGTGAATTAATGCATGACCTTATAGTCGCCCTTCTAAATTTTCTGTTAATTTTCTCGTTTATTTTATGTATACGTTCCAAAACACAAACATTGTGGTTCTAACATGTCCTAATGCAAAGACTATGCGATCTGAAGTGTTTCTTTTGCGCGAGTAAAGACTTACAAATAATGTTTTCAAGTTGAAAGACATATGGCGCAAATGTAAAATAACGATTTCGGTGGCTACCGCCTTCAAATGTAAAACAGCAGAGTTGGCCGAACTGCCCTGGTGCCACACACAGCAGGAGAAAAGTGGAGGGGAAGTCTGATGTAGGCGGAGAAGGAAGAGAATCCGCCCGCGCGCCGGGGCCAGCTATTTTAAGCATGTCCTCTCGCCACAACTGTGAGATGCGCAGTTACTTATAGCGGGGGGGCAGCAGCCTGCATTGTGCGAGACTCGGCGACCCGGCCGCCGCTCGCTGGGACATGCGGGGACGAGAGCACTCCTCAGCGGCGTGCGAGCACACACGCGCCTCGCCGCTGCAGTCCATTCGCGGTATCTTCACACTTCTTGAAACAAACCTTACAAAAAAAAACACCCCATGCATAGGGTGCTTAGTTGTTTCCTAAATATGACATGTATCACAAGAGTTTTGTACTTGTGTGAACATAAAAAATACTTTTTTTTAATAATTCGAACTTTTACTTACATTTTATCTATAAACTGTAATGTTTAATTGATAAATAATGTCACTAAATGCAGAGAGAAAATAGGTGTGTTGGTAATATCTAGAAAGAATTGTTATTTTGCAAAATATTCTTACAGTGAGTGCGCACGCATGCGGTGCGTCGTCCCTTTGGCGTAATTTCCTAGACTCGGCTAAGCTTTGTTTGCATGAGGCGGAAGAATATCCAGAAAGTAGGATTTCAGCAGGACTTCAGAAAAGTTGGAAGTAACCGTGAATGGACGAGTGACACACTCAGGTCTGACAAGTCGCGACGCATACATCAAGATCGTTGGAAAGTAATTAAAAAATATATATATTAATATTATGCGTGAATACAATGTTTAATGATAAAATCATAATTTTACTGTACCTGCGCATAATACAGAATTTTTCACCAGCTCTCGATTGCTGTGGGGTCGCGGTGGTGTACAGGCCAGGCTACTCGTATCCCACCTAGGCGAACCGGGTTCGATTTCCAGCGGGGTCGCTCCTAAATTTTCGCGCGTGTTGATCGTGCCGGATGATACCATTGGTGTACGGGTTTTCTCGGGGATCTCCCGTTTACCCAGCCCTAGCAGGCCGGCATTGCTCCATACTCACCTCGCTTCACTCCCATCGGCTCTCAAGACTTCGATGTTAGGAGCCGCCCAAATATATCCACTCCACTGTTCCTAACATTACATTAATAACAATGGATGCCAACCCAAACACAATCACACAAACCTACATCAAACAATAACAAATTTAGTGTGAAAATGCCGAAACTGATAATAAAAATGAGCTATAAAATACTAAAATATCAGCAACTAAACCAAAATTATGACTATTAAAATTTATTCGTATGTAATTCGTTCCATGGCTAATGCGAGTTCGGCATCAGCCTCCGGAGAAGTTAAAGAGTTCCAAATAAAAATTAATTGCACGTAGTTTTCATTACACTTACATGTTATATTAAAGGGAAAATTTAACAATAAAATAATAATTCTGTTAAATTATGATAAAAAAAATTACAACTGATGGATTTGAAGCACCAACTACTAACATAGGATGATATTTACTAAATCTTAAAAGAAGTTGTAAAATGTTCCGCATAATGATTATACGCCAATTAACAAAAAAATGTCAATTAATGTTTTAATATACGAGCTATCACGCCCAATGATTACGATATCCCGCTATGTTTTTTAACTTCAGTCAAACGAGAAACGCTTAGCAATTCATAGATTATTTCACGCAATATAAACACAGGTTGTTTTTCGCAAGCTGCATTTACTTGATAGTATATGTAGGTTAATAACATATTTACCCAAGTACCAACGTGCGGGATTTTACAAAAGCGTACGAGACGCAGGCCATTTTCCACGACAAAATCCGGCGAAGCTGAAACTCGCCAAAGCTTCACGTAAATTGGCCAAGTTTGGGTGAAGTTTTTTACTACTATGCGTCGTAAAAACGTCGGGCTGTGCAGTCCGGGCATCTCCCTCATTTATCTGCCATGGATGCCGTCTTCCATTGACTTTTAAACAGCGAACTTGTAGAAGATACGAACGTCGTCTGTTCCGGCAGTAAAAAATGGCCTATAAAAATACAGTAGCAGCGATGTAGGCGAGAACAAGAAAAAAACGCGGACGAGAAACGTATAAAGTTGAAGGGAGAAGTCGAAAACTAGTGATGGAAACGAAGGGAGAACGGATAGCTTAGGGCTGCAAAAGGAAAATAAACTGCGTGTGAAGTAAATAAAATAATCCAACGTCCACACAGTTAGCTTTAGAAAATCTAGCAAGATCTCCGCACCATTAAAATTATTTTCTGTTATTTGCCAATGTAACGATAAAAACACATTACAAGTAAAAAAACTCTACTTCTGTCTAGCAATGTATTTTACCATAATAGACTACTGTTTGAAAATCCTTCCGCGGGAAATTTTCGGTGACACTGTATGTATAAAAATATTACACGCCAATTCACTCTATACGACTGTAAGGTAGGGTAATTACTACTCGCGAATCACATGCGAAGTAAATTACTTTCCCTTTCTTAACCAGCAAAATGATGGTTATATATGCTAACATAAATTGCACGGAAATCGCAAAATAATATAAATATTAAAGAAAATAATTTTAAAACATGAAAACCAGTTGCGTAACACAGCACTGAGTATTTCTGCTTATCTTCTAAGAGTTGGCTAAATAGATTATAATTGAACGAGACGCCATTTTCAACCATTGTGAAACGTCAAATTACTTTCCCTACAACACAGAGAAGTCTACATTCTTCAAAGATGTAATATAGCCTACCACTGTAGCAAGTAGTTACATCATGAAAATTTGCACAAAATGTGATATCTGATACAATACGAATTATGAAAACAAAACATTTAATTCCTAAAGTTTTACATCAGTCAACCAACTATTTTTTCCGTGACCATTTAGGACACGACATAGGATTTATGCACAATTTTTGCACCATTCGAAATCAAGAGCACCAATCAACATCAACTTAAACACGAATTGCTTACAGAACTGGACAGAAGTCGGGATACACGGCCTGAGCTAAGTGTTCAAAAACTCGTCCATATGTTTATGGGCTATTCACATCAAAGCGAGCACCTTTTAAGACCCTTTAATATGAACATTGCCATGTAACTAATAAACGCAATGCATAGGTTTCACCACTCTCAAAAATTACCATCTGAGGTTGTAACAAAATTTATTTGTGGTTAATGCATGTAGGGAGGTTCTTTTAAAAAGTGCTCACTTTACCGTGAATGACCTATACCAGTATTGACATGATGCAAACGTATGTTCGTAAAAGTCTCAATTTCACAATTTCTTAGAAATCTTTCCATTTAGTGCAGCCTGAATCCAATGCTCTTAAAGGTACAGACCTGTCGCTTCCAATCACCACCCTCAACACCACCATTAACATCACCAACCCACCGTCAACATCACAACCTTATCGCCAACATCACAACCTTATCGCCAACATCAAAACCCTATTGCCAACATCACTACCACACCGCCAACCCTACCACTGCCACCAATACCACCACCAACAACACACGAAACACAGACACCACCAACAGTGGTTCTCGCGATTAGCGCAGTCATACAGACAGACTTCCAGGAATCCAGGGACTTCCTTTTATACTATGTAGTGATTTGCTTTTTCGCAGCGAAACTATAATCAGGATTTTAGTCTAGGAAGTGAGGACTAAGAAAGTTTACACACAGAAAATGCAGCATTAGCATTTCCCTGGAACGATGGAAAACCTGCCAGTCGAGACCAAACACGAACTCCTGAGTGCAAGTCAGGCATACCAACAGCACGGCCGAACACAGACTCAAAAAAGTCAACCGATTTTCGTCTTTTGTGACTGAACCCAACACTGACCTACCCATCAACAACAGAACTGTCAAACTTACATACGCAAAAGTGATGTACGTGTTACTTTATGTTTGATTTTCCAACAGATATTCCCCTACATGAAAAAATATTTTGATTAAACTGAGTATATTCTTGTTACATTTAAATTAGGTCAGAGGAAGTGTACAAACTTTTTAAAACACTTACGTATATAAATAAAGTGTTCTAGCTTCAAATCCTGTCCACATTTGTTTTGATAGTGCTATTGGCAAAAACTGCAATTCAATGTTGGAACATGGAGTGTGTTTAATGCGCAGATGACATGCGCGCTTTAGCCAATATTCCCTCTACGGCCAAACACGCCCGGTGCACAGGGCCCTTATGGTAGGTTGGTGGGTTTACGATTAAATACTGAAGAATAAGACTTGCACTTATGACTCGTTAAGTACACTGTAAGGCACACAGGAGAAAATAGGAAATATAAACTTGGCTCTTATCATTTTTGTCGCCACTAACAGCGAATGCTGTTAGTGGCGACAAAAATGACTTCGCAGCAAACGTAATACACAAACACAGGAAGAAACACAATTAAAAACTACCACTAGCTACTGTCAAATAAATACTCACAGACACTTGAGTGGAAATAGATTTGATTTAATTTAAAATAAGCATTTTGGTCTGAACATTATGAAATAAATTAATATCTGTGCTAATATTAAGTAGCAGCTCGTTATTAGTTTCAAAATATACTTTGATTTGTGTGGCCGTAACTATGGGTGTAGCCTTCTCGTGCGTATCTCTTATTTGAAATTCAAAATATAATTAAGTCTCTTCAAACTCTTTAAATTATCGCAACAGTATGTAAATTAAATTAATAAATAGAGTTTCCTCGCACCAACTCAGTTGGGAGAACATAAGACATCAGTTCAGGGCTTCGTAGGCAAATAGGTAGAGCAACTTTAACGAACTGAAGATCCGAGACGGCGTAAACGTAAGCCAAATTAATTTCTCAAAAATTATTAAGTATTTTACGGATGTAGTCTCTGCGTCGAAATTCAGAATATTTAGCTTAATAATATTGTTTGCTGTAACATCTCGTAGAATCTCCTTAGGCTGTTTCCGCATGTCGTTGGCCTTAGTTTTCCCTCACAAGGCTCTCGAACCTGAGGCACGTATCTAGTCTTTACCGCACCGCATGCATATCGCGGTAGCTATAACTTGACTTTAATTGTAGCCCGCGTAGGTAGCGCGTGCAGACTAATGTATTCCTCTTCAGTGCCGCGCGTCTTCGCCCTGCCGGGGGTCTGAATTACGGTACGTGACTCGGCCAATCTAACCAGAAAAATAAAAATACCTATCAGGTCGATGACCTACTAGGTCATCGCCTGCCTGACGGAAAAAAACCAAGATGGCTAGAAGCGTTTCAAACTGCATACTTAAGCGACGCCTTTAAACATCGCGCCGATCACGAGACGGCTACATAACATCTTACACATTACGTCGTGCGTTACCGTGGCAACCAAACAACAAATTCCTCTATGCAAAACGGCCCACATAAAAATACCTTTGTGAATGAAAACAAAAAGACTTACAAACACAATTACACTGAAATACGTTTTCTGAGGTTAAAAAAACTTGCAATTAATAATATAAATCAGAGCTGTACTAAATAAAATATATCTGCCACAGATAAATAATAAATAAAACAAATAAATATTTCGTTAAAGTACACATTGCAAAAGTAAACTCAGACAACTGTGACAGGATAAAGTAGCGGTTATTTGAGGCGTTACAACACGGACAATAAGTTTTGCAGTTTATGATTGATCTAGCAACTGTTAAGTCTAGCCAATCAGAATNGAGGCGTTACAACACGGACAATAAGTTTTGCAGTTTATGATTGATCTAGCAACTGTTAAGTCTAGCCAATCAGAATTGTAGGAGACGAAAGCAGCCGTCGTAACCTGGGAAAATGGGCAAGAGTAAAGATTATTTACATATATTTAATTATTTGTGGTTACTGTTTGTGTAATAGTTTTGAAAAAACTCGTGATATTTTGTAGATGGGGATGCCGATTCCAACATTAAGCGTTTGCGTCAATAAATGTTAAAAAGGTTCAATAAAGCGGGTTCAATAACCTCTTCCAAGAAATAAAACACGACGATGAACAGTTCGTTAAATAAAGAGGATACTGTCTCCCAATTAAAATAATTCATTGCATACGATTTCACGATACGACATAACCTGAATCCAAGATGCAAATACAGTTTCCCGCCAACAACAATTGTCACCGTGCTCTGATTGGCTAGTTCGTCTTGACTTGTACTTTAGATATAAAATATAACGATATCTTAAATCAAACCAAAAACGCACACGACCCGCACACTGCAGCCGTAAACCAATAGCCTTGAACACATTGAGTCATATTCCAAGCGCACTGCTTAAGGTTTCTGTTAAGTCAATCGTAAACCCACCTTTAAAAATACAGAGGTCAAACAACCGCTTGTACCACGAACTCCACGCGCACACGCCAGCAACATGGTGCCACTAGCCGGCAACACGTTGAAACGCCGTTCGCCTTTCAACGACTGGCAAAGGCTGTTCACGGCTAACTGAGCACTTTTAAGACCAACTTTCGAAAATTGTCACTGCACCCACTTGCATTTATTATAACGGGCACACTGACCGGCATGCGCCCGATAAAGTTGGTAACGACGGAGGAAAAATAGTTCCATGACTTAACGTTAAAATGGAAATGTTCGGTAAACATTTACTGGCAATAATTGAAGTAGGTTGAGTTTGTCGTCTTCGCAAAGATTTTTTTCATCGTGACTGTCGTTTTAAATACGAACCATTTGGTGGAAAACGTATTAGATTTGTGTACTGAGATAAGATAAAATACATTGCTAGCTTACACTATTTATGTAACTGGAAGAATGAGTAATGTAAAACAGTAAAGTATAACCTTTATTTTCGCGGCTGTTCTTTATTAACAGCAAATAACGCCTGCTTGGACATACTTTTTTTTTTTAATGTTGCCATCCCCAATAGTAATAATCGTAAATTAATAAATGAGATACGCTTTTTTTTTTTTTAATTTAGGGATCTCCACACAGAAAACATTATGGAATTTACTGGTTAACAACTGTGGTCGGGAAGAGGTGGATAAGTACAAAGAAAGTGACATACGAGCATGTAAACAATTAGAAAGAATCTGTATTTGAGAACTTCAGTAAACTACATCATACTTTGGCCTACTTATATGGTCACTAACCCAGAAGCCACTACTATGTCTAGAGTCGCCTTGCCAATCTCGAATTCAAACAAAAAATTATTTCTAATCGGGCAACTTACAAAAATTTCAGTTGAAAAAAATTTACGTCGGGCACTATTTATCAACGAACATAGTTCATGTTTCTTTTCGCGTATAATTACATCACCGTAAAAAAAAAAAAACAAGTTTATCTTAAAGCCATTTAAACGTACAAATCGAAGTACAGGGACGCAATAGCACAAAGGCTGCAACATAAAGTANCATTTAAACGTACAAATCGAAGTACAGGGACGCAATAGCACAAAGGCTGCAACATAAAGTAAGGCAAGCATTCAAAACGATAGTATACCGACATAAAGCCATTTTTTTTTCAATACACTGTTAATTTCCTTTCAAAAATTTTTGTAGCGGGCTCACAAATCGACGAGAGTTCAAACTTACGATAATTTCTGGATTCTGCATTACTTCTATTTCACCTCCTTGAGTACATACAAAAATCTTAAAAACACCACCGACCACAACCGTCCAACACTCTTAGGTAACTAGCCTCAAAAACGACCTTGAAGAGTGTAAAAACAGCTTTCGCGCACATTTCCTTATCTAAACTTTGGAGGGTCGAAGGCAGAAAGAGGCGACACAAGAANGAGGCGTTACAACACGGACAATAAGTTTTGCAGTTTATGATTGATCTAGCAACTGTTAAGTCTAGCCAATCAGAATCGTAGGAGACGAAAGCAGCCGTCCTAACCTGGAAAAATGGGCAAGAGTAAAGATTAAAAACATATATTTAATTATTTATGGTTATTGCTTGTGTAATAGTTTTGAAAAAACTCGTGATATTTTGTAGATGGGGATGCCGATTCCAACATAAAGTGTTAACGTCAATAAATGGGAAAAAGGTTAAATAAAGCGAATTCAATAACCTCTTCCGAGAAATAAAACACGACAATGAACAGTTCGTTAAATAAAGAGGATACTGTCTCCCAATTAAAATAATTCATTGCATACGATTTCACGATACGACATAACCTAAATCCAAGATGCAAATACAGTTTCCCGCCAACAACAATTGTCACCGTGCTCTGATTGGCTAGTTCGTCTTGACTTGTACTTTAGATATAAAATATAACGATATCTTAAATCAAACCAAAAACCCACACGACCCGCACACTGCAGCCGTAAACCAATAGCCTTGAACACATTGAGTCATATTCCAAGCGCACTGCTTAAGGTTTCTGTTAAGTCAATCGTAAACCCACCTTTAAAAATACAGAGGTCAAACAACCGCTTGTACCACGAACTCCACGCGCACACGCCAGCAACATGGTGCCACTAGCCGGCAACACGTTGAAACGCCGTTCGCCTTTCAACGACTGGCAAAGGCTGTTCACGGCTAACTGAGCACTTTTAAGACCAACTTTCGAAAATTGTCACTGCACCCACTTGCATTTATTATAACGGGCACACTGACGGGCATGCGCCCGATAAAGTTGGTAACGACGGAGGAAAAATAGTTCCATGACTTAACGTTAAAATAGAAATGTTAGGTAAACATTTACTGGCGATAATTGAAGTAGGTTGTGTTTGTCGTCTTCACAAAGATTTTTTTCATCGTGGCTGTCGTTTTAAATACGAACTATTTGGTGGAAAACGTATTAGATTTGTGTACTGAGATAAGATAAAATACATTGCTACCTTTCATTATTTATGTAACTGGAAGAATGAGTAATGTAAAACAGTAAAGTATTATAACCTTTATTTTCGCGGCTGTTCGTTATTAACAGCAAATAACGCCTGCTTGGACATACTTTTTTTTTAATGTTGCCATCCCCAACGGTACTAATCGTAAATTAATAAATGAGATACGCTTTTTTTTTTTAATTTTGGGATCTCCACATAGAAAACACTATGGAATTTACTGGTTAACAACTGTAGTCGGGAAGAGGTGGATAAGTAGGAAGAAAGTGACATACGAGCATGTAAACAATTAGAAAGAATCTGTATCTGAGAACTTCAGTAAACTACATCATACTTTGGCCTACTTATATGGCCCCTAACCCAGAAGCCATTACTATGTCTAGAGTCGCCTTGCCAATCTCGAATTCAAACAAAAAATTATTTCTAATCGGGCAACTTACAAAAATTTACGTCGGGCACTATTCATCAACGAACATAGTTCATATTTCTTTTAGCGTATAATTACATCGCCGTATAAAACATGTTTATCTTAAAGCCATTTAAACGTACAAATCGAAGTACAGGGACGCAATAGCACAAAGGCTGCAACATAAAGTAAGGCAAGCATTCAAACCGATAGTATACCGACATAAAGCCATTTTTTTTTTTCAATACACTGTTAATTTCCTTTCAAAAATTTTTGTAGCGGGCTCACAAATAGACGAGAGTTCAAACTTACGATAATTTCTGGATTCTGCATTACTTCTATTTCACTTCCTTGAGTACATACAAAAAATCTTAAAAACACCACCGACCACACTCTTAGGTAACTAGCCTCAAAAACGACCTTGAAGAATGTAAAAACAGCTTTCGCGCACATTTCCTTATCTAAACTTTGGAGGGTCGAAGGCAGAAAGAGGCGACACAAGAACACGCACAAATAAAATGGTCCAGCAGCAAAGAGGAGACGAAACGTCGACAAAGATGATCGAGGTAAGGGAATGGGGAAATCCGATTGGCCAATGTTAGACATGTCACAGAACTCTCAGTCGCTAATGACAACTGCCTTGCCAGAGACACGAGATTGGTCTTTAACAGAAGAAAAAGAAAGAAAGAGAGAGACAGAACGCCATGTTATATATAACCTATTGACGCGCCAGCCTTCTCACAAGGTAGAATTATTTTAAAAACGATTTTAAAAAATACACATGTAAAATATTAGCTCATTTATTAACAGCGTAATAGCTAATTTAATGCATGTCCTAGTTAAAACATAGTTAAAACTACCTTATATAGTTTGATGGGTTTAGATTTATTTACAAAACATTTAGTTGAGTTTTATTTTGTTATAAGTAAAGAATGTTTTATTCGAAAACGATTAACTGTATTAACTATTCCCGTGAGATTATTTTGCAAATATGTAATCAATAAAAGAAACTCCATCGAAATATAATAAATAGTTCAAATTATGTCCATGACTTTGTGTTTCGAGAATTCGCAAACTTAAGAGACCTTTCCATTACCCTTAATACAGCAAACAACAGCGCGAGTAGAATGTAGTGCAGATATTACGGTAAGGTATTACGGTATTTCCTTAAAAGCAAATATGTTACACGCTTGAAAACCACGAATGGTTACTTAAGCATCTGACGTTATCTCCACATCATGTTAAAGGCTGTTCACGATTAAATGAGCACTTTTGAAATCAACCTTTAAAAAATCTAACTGCCCCTATCTGCATACGTTTTAGCGGGCACATTAAGTGGCATGCACCCAGTAAGGTTGGTAACAACGGAGGGAAAGTAGTCCCGTGTCTTATAACATTGATTTAAAAGTGTTAGGTAAACATAAGTTAATACTCTAATTATTTATTTTGCTTTTGGTTTCTTTAATGCATAAGTGTAAGAATAAGGAAACGTGTAAAATATTTACTGTTCTAATAATTTTACAGTTTCACTTTACCGATGCATAAATAAGGTGATGAGACCCAAGGCAAAATTAATTGCGCATACAGTGGAAGAATACATAACGTGCAGGAAAGTAGATCTTCAGCAGAGCTTTCAAAAGTGCTTAGTTTACCGTGAATATCCTTTTAAAAGCCATTCACGGTTACTTCGCCCTTTTCTGAAGTCCTGCTTAAGTTCTACTTTTGGTTACCGATTACGTGTCCTTCCGCTACAAGTAAACATAAACACTGCCATGTGACATATGTTTTAACTGTCAAATGCTTTGTTTACTGATTTCAGCTGTTCGAAGAATTCTGTCATATTTCAAAAACCATTTCGTACGAACGTTCATAATTTAGGCCTATAACCATATTTAGGTCAATTTTATGACTTTTTAACAATGTCTCCCCGAGGGAGAGAAAGAGGGAGAGGGGGAGAGAGAGAGAGAGAGAGAAAGAGAGAGAGAANTAGGCCTATAACCATATTTAGGTCAATTTTATGACTTTTTAACAATGTCTCCCCGAGGGAGAGAAAGAGGGAGAGGGAGAGGGAGAGAGAGAGAGAGAGAGAAAGAGAAAAAGAGAGAGAGAAAGGGCGAAAGTGACAAGCTCCGCTTCGTCTATTTAAGTTTCTTCCTCGGACGGAAAAAAACACCATGTCTACGCACCATAATTTACGTGTTATTTTTAACTGTAATAATGAAATGTGTTTCCTTCAGTGCTACCTAAAAATTTAAGTGTATCAATAGACAACGTTTAATTTACAAATAGTATACAAAAAACTAGGTTAAAACCATATTTTAACTGTGAACTATTTCTTACTTGCTGTTGCCAACACATCGCTGCTATCGCTGTATTTAATTCGTATTTAATACGAAATAAATATTAAAAGTTATTTAAGATACTAAGTTAAAGTATAATTTATTCAAGAATACAATACTTTAAAGTTAATCACAGTGTTATATATTTGTGATATACAAGTTATTGAAAAAAGCAGGTTGACATGTTACTCATAGAATGATTTTTCAAAGGTTCGTTTCAAAACATCCCAAGAAACCTGGAATGGACTATATTAAACATAGACCTATACTTTCATTCACTAACTGAATAAGAGAGGAGAGACACCCTTCAGTCCTTTAAAATTACCCCTGCATACCTTTTCTAGTGTTAAAGAAATGATTCTGTGTTGACTACAAATCTGTTGATATCGATTACCAGTAGTATATTTATTTTGCAGTCGCCAACATACTGTAAGAACTACAAAATTATTTTGATCCCCCAAAAAATATAGCAGTGGACAAGGTGGTGTAATGGTCAGACTACTCGCCTCCCACCACGGTTCGATTTATGGTGGGGCCGTCCTGGATTCTTCCTGGTGGGGAAACGTAGTAAATTTTGCCATTGGCTGGTGGGTTTTCTCGGGGTACTCCAGATTCCTCACCCACCATCCATTTCATTCCATCGCTGCATTATTTCCTACTAATTTTACCCTCATCGGCGCAGAATACCTCAGCTTCTATGAAAAAGTTGGACGCCATCTCGGATTTAAAATTTTTGCNATTTTACCCTCATCGGCGCAGAATACCTCAGCTTCTATGAAAAAGTTGGACGCCATCTCGGATTTAAAATTTTTGCAATTTTTTGAAAAAGTAATTTGTTATGGCATAGAAAATTATTTAATTATATTTTAAGACAATAATTATAGTTTGACTTATACTATGGCTTCTGCAGTAATTCTCAGAAGGTAATCAATAATTAAATCCCATTTATTCCCCATGGTAAACAAATGAAGGTAATCCACAGTAAGAGAGTGAGTGAAGAGATTTGGGCGGCTCTTAACATCGAGGCCNCCATGGTAAACAAATGAAGGTAATCCACAGTAAGAGAGTGAGTGAAGAGATTTGGGCGGCTCTTAACATCGAGGCCTTGGAGAGCCGATGCTGGTGAAGCGAGGGGAATATGGAACATCTCCTGAATGCAAGGGCGGGGGAAACGGGAGATCCCGAGAAAACCCGCCGACCAGCGTCATCGTCCGGTACGATTCCCACGTGCGAAAATCCGGGGGCGACCCCGCCGGTAATCGAATCCAGTTCGCCTTAGTGGGGGGCGAGTAGGCAGTCTAACCACTACACCACCGCGGCCCCGCACAAACAGTACACGTATTCAATCATCTGAGTGATAAGCTATGCCTTGCCAAATAATAAATGCAATAATGGATGGTGAATATATTTTATGGCTCAAAAATTGGTAACACCACAATCTCTCCGCGTGAAGCGCGATTCAAATCTTGCTTTCAGAACGTTTTGACAACCCAGCCACTGTTTTATTCACTGGGAACAGTGGGACGATTAAAATAAACCAAACGTTAAGCGGCGCCCGCAGTCGTAGAGAAACCCACATGAGCCTGCATTGCCTTCACCGGACGACTGTATACTCAACTTTAGCGTCGGGTGCCTCTTACGAAGACTTTGCTTCGTCCAGCGTCATTTCCAGGAGACTGTAACTCATCTAATCTTCTAGTCTCCGACGTTTCTCTTTTTCCTAGTAAATCAACTGCCGGCACGTCTGTGGCCTCCAGGTGTTGCAATGCAGGGACGAGACTTCATTAAAGCACCGCATGCGCCGGAGGATGAAGATTCTTTTGCAATACCTCGCGTGGCCACAGTTAGGTCGCCAAACCGTTGCTAGTCACAAAAGCCGCGTGCAATAATTATCCCGTGCATTCTCATTTGCCCACGCTGGAAAAGTAGAATTTTGTCTCCTTGAGGACGAATACATTTATCTTTATCCGCCATACGAGAAGGTAATTATAACTCGCAAGTCCCGAGATGGCTACAAGAGCATTAAGTTACTCTTACGCAATGCGGTCCACGGTACAGGAAAATTTCAGTAACAATGTTTAAATTATGTCCACTGGTTACAATTAGGTGCTGTAAACTAACCACAGTCCTTCTTAAATATGCAAAACTGTATTTATTTGAAGTAAAAAAAATTGCAGATGTATTTCGGACAAAGCTAAAAAAGTTAATTACTTCCAAACGTTACCACAATACATCAGTAATTTCTGAGACTGTGTGAATTACGAAAAGGCAAACATTTCGCTGCATTAAGGCCGTCGGCTACAAATACACATTACCATAGGTACCGAATTTTGGTTTCCAGAAGGCGAAAAAAAAAGGGGGGGAGGTCAAACTTCTGTAACCAAGAGCTTATCACACATATAAACTCTCTCTTTTAACGAGTATTGTATGATTTTTACGTTTTACATAAGAGTTGCAATATTTAAGAAAACACGGCATTGAAATTTTACTTGCAAAGACAATGTAAATTATAAAAGCTTCCTAAAAACTGAACATAGTAAGTAAATTAGATACAATTTTTTTTTACAGAAAAAAAACTTTTAAACACAACACATTAAAATTGAAAAAGAATAAGGCAATAAGTTTACCGATACAATCTACTGACCAACCACCCGGGGGCTGTAGGGGCTACTGACTTAAAAGTGGAGGAATGAGCGCCTCTCTTGTGTCCCCCCCCCCCTCAAATACTCGGTACCTATGCACATTACTCATAACATACTTCAATTGTATTTATGTGAAACAAAAACAAAAATGTAACTTTGAAAATTACTCAAAAGCTGTCGAACAAAAAATATTTTTTTTACATTGAAAAAAGTAATGTCTACATTTTGAAAAGTATTTTTTGGTAACCAACTCCCTAATTATTATGCATGCATTCTTACGTTGAAATTGTAAATATTTGCTTTTCGTGGCAAAGGACATGCTTAAATTATAAATATACTAACGAACCGGCCCGGCTTCGACCGGGTACAATTGAGTTTTACAGTGATACGCTAATAAATCAATTGGGAAATGACAACTCATTATTGTGAAAACAGAATTATAAAATTATACTATGTTGGCCTAGGTTTTTAACTGATTACGGAAACCCAAAAGGAAGGAAATATTTCTACCCGATAGCCAAGAAGTAGGAAGTAGAAGTTTTTGGAGTGTGTCTGTGCAACTATCGCCTTGTTACCACATTTCCGCTTTCCAGCGTCGATGTATGAAAATCAAAACGTAAGTTTCATCAAGTTGTAGCTTTAGAAATAAGTGTACCTAAGTACTACTTTTCGCGCTTCGCTGATAAATTTTAATTGATCACCAAAGTTAAGCAACGTTCCCAGCGGCACACAATTAGATGGGTGACCGTTTAGTGGCATAACATCTGAGCGTTTCCGGGCTTCGGAGGGCAAGTTAAATATTCGGTCCCGGTTGTTACCGATTGATAGCAGTCGTTAAGCCATTTCAGAGGTCCTTGGGCGGCCTGATAAACTCTGACACCAGAGGAAAAAAATATTTCGGTCGCGTTCCAGAATTACGTTTTGTTGTTATTCCACAGGAACCGTACAATTTTCCGGGATAAAAAGTATCATATGTCCTATTCCAGGACCTAAAGTACCTACATACCAAATTTCATCAAACTCCGTTCAGCCGTTATGGAGCTGAGTAGTAACAACCAAACATACATACATACATACAGACTTTCGCATTTATAATATTAGTAGGATGGAATAACACACGCCAATTGCATAGCACGAATGAACATCACAACAAATATAATTATATCCTGATTAAATTGCAAGGGAATTCATATTTAAGTCGCATTTAAAAATATTTTTCATTCTTAGAAAATAATACCACTTAACTGAGCCCAAGTTTTGAAATGTTTGTAAAATTTTTGAGAATGTATCGCTGAAAAATAAATTTGCCATTCATATTTGTACGTCAACTATTGTATGTAAATAAATACGTACACGTAATGAGAGGAACCATGCACTGGTGAGCTACAAAATGGTGGGAATCCCCCTACTCCCCTTCGCTAACTTAAAAACCCCATTACGGCCATTCGTATAAATTTGCCACACATTATTTAAATCAATTTTACCGCAAAAGTGACTTACTTTATGTGCATATAGTAAAGGAATTTAACATTTTAATCATTTTCGTCGTCCCCAGTACGTGATCACTAAAACAATCGCACTTGAAGTGCATTCATGGTTACCCACTTTCAACTTCTGAAGCCCTGCTAAAGTTCTACTTCCAGGATATTCCTCCGCCTCATGTAAAGAAAGCTTTACCGAGTCTAGAAAATTACACCAAAGGGTCAGCGCACCGCATTCGTGCGCGCTCAGTGCAATATTTTGTATAAGAACTATTTGTTACTACGCATTGCCAACAAACCTAATTTCTCCCTGTTTTTATTCATAATTGTAACTTGCATTGGGTGGTTTTTCAAAGGTTCGGTTCAAAAAGTGCGGAGACACCGCGAATAGACTATAGTTGGTTCCTACTCCAGCGTTTAAACGCTTTGCGTAGTGTGGGACCCGCCGAGTGAAAGGATAAAAGTGTTCGTGTTAAATGATTTCACGTGTGTCACAGCTACCTTCCACAGTATCGCTTTCCAACGAAAACACTTTGCGCCCTTTGAATAGAATAATAGAGCTACAAGAGAACAAGTGCGTGCAAATTATTAACAGTTTGTGTTATTGTGTGTTTGTTGAATTTATTAATTATAATTTACACACAATTTTCAGAGTACTAAAAATTTTACAAAAAAATGTTTGTATAAATATGGCCGGTGGAAATATGGACAAAAAGTTTGTTCAATATCGATATCGTGAAAGGTGGCCGATACACTCTTAAAATACTTATGTACAGTCATGTCCTTTTACTCGGCAGGTAGTGTTCCTGCAATAAGAATCAGCGTTAAGACGTCGCAATAGCTTACCTATTTCGTGGAAAGTACGTCGCTAAAGGATAATACAGGCTGAGTATAAAATAATATCACAACTTTTAAGGTCTGTAATATCTAAACCAAACAACTACAACCTTGATTGACCAATCAAATGAACCGTGGAACCGTGAAGTTTGTTTACCATACATTCATAAATGTTCAATGTGACCACCACGAGCGACCCCAACGACATCTACGCGATAATAAAACTGGTTCCACACTCTTGTCAGCATGTCACGTGATACGGTTTGGATGGCGTCCGTAATTTTCATTTTTGAGGTCGTCAATGTTAGCCGGCAATGGTGGACGAAACACTTGATCCTTTATGTACCCCTATAGAAAAAAACCGCACGGGGTAAGAACCGGGCCACTTGGGGGCCATTGATGAAGAACCTGGTCACCAACTGCTCCTCGACCAATCCAGCGTTTCGGCAACGTCTCGTTCAGGTATCCGCGAACAGCTAGGTGCCAACGGGGTGGCGCACCATAAAGGAAACATCAGACCGTCCCCTTCACATTTACGTGTGGAATGCGAGCTCGCTACCCCTCACGACCTCAAACCAAGAGTTACGAACGCCATCCAAACCGTAACACCGGACATGCTGACAAGAGCGTGGAACGAGATTGATTATCGCGTAGATGTCGTTCGGGCCGCTCATGGTGGTCACATTGAACATTTATTCATGTATGTATGGTAAACAAACTTCACGGTTCCACGGTTCATTTGATTGGTCAATCAAAGTTGTAGGTTGTTTGGTTTTGATATTATAGACCTTTAAAGTTAGGGTACTATTTTATACTCATCCTGTACATGCACACATGCCAACCCCAAGCAGCAAGAAGGAGGAGGCACAGCTAATTACAGCCCCAAATTGACATAATTTATCGCCTCCCACCTAGACGAACCGGGTTCGATTCCCGGCGGGGTCGTTCCCAGGATTTTCGCACGTGGGAGTCGTGCCGGACGATGCCGCTGGTCGGCGGGTTTTCTCGGGGCTCTCCCGTTTCCCCCACCCTTGCATTCCGGCGCTGCTCCATACTCACCTCACTCATCGGCTCTCAAGACCTCAACGTTAAGAGCCGCCCAAATCTCAGTAAACGTTGCTCTCGTCAAGGCTGGCTGGACGTGTCCTTCGCAATCCACCCTTCGCATTATTAGTTTCAACGAGTAGAAGCGATGGTTGTATGGGGGAGTGAAGGAGGGGTCGACAAGAGCCAACGGACTCGACATACATCATGTAACCGGCGGTGATATTTCGCCGAACGCGCAGCCCTCGACGTCTTGCAGGCAAGTTGGAGCGCGTGAGAGAGCAGAGTTAATTATTCGCGGACTCGCTCCCTGGAGGGCAGGGCTGCACAACGGGC
>NQII01001837.1:168715-225123 GCA_002778355.1 Clitarchus hookeri | reverse complement strand
CAGGGCTGCACAACGGGCCCGCCACTGAGGGGAGAGGACGGCGACATCGACTGCGAAGCCTGATACGAGCCGAGCCGCCCCACAACTCTCTACACTACACCGGCGGTTCTCAACGTCGAGTACGCCTAGACACGTAGACCTTCAAAATATACTCCATTCACGGTTACTTACAACTTTTCTGGAGCCCTGCTGAAGTTCTACTTCCAGGGTATTCCTCCACCTCGTACAAACAAAGCTTACAAAATTACACCAGAGGGTCAACGCGCCCGCATTCGTGCGCATTCAGTGTAGTAATATTTTGCATAAGAACTAGGCATTACCAGAACACCTATTTTCTTTCTGTCTTTATTCACATTAGTTATAGATTAAATATTATAATTCATAGATGAAATATATGTTAACATTAGTATAAAAGGCTTGTGATACTATATTTAGAAAACAACCAAACGTTCTTAGTGCTCAGTTCAAGGCCATCAAAAATTCATCACACGCTGCCAATAACATCAAACACGAACATATTTGGCCCCGATACGTAAGAGAGAGAGTTACGCCGGTATAGCCTGTTCACGGTAAACTGAGCACTTCTGAAAGTCATGCTTGAGATCTACTTTTTGTAAGCACTTTGTGTATTCTGCAGCCACATGCAAAACTTAACATTGCCCCAGGCCTGCTCACTTTATTTATGCGTCGGTCAAACTGTGAAATTATTACAAATGTAAATAATAATTTTAGTATTCACAAAAATATTTATAGGCTGTTCACGATAAAATGGACACTTTTGAAGTGGTAATTACATTTTCCTATCCGCAATTTTTTTTTTATCCCTCCACCAGTTTTTTTTAATAGGTATTACCAGGTACTTAATTAAATAGTGTATTTATTTCACCGGACTAGAAAGTTAACGTCTAAGGCTACACAAAATAAATATATTGAGTATTAATCCAAATGAGAGGGCTCCAAGAAGTGCTCACTTTACCGTGAATAGCCTATTCCTACCTTTTATTTGAAAGTTAATTTCCCTCCGTCGTTTCCAACTGTACCGGGCGCGTGGCAATCAGTGTGCTCTTTAAAATTTATGCAGGCAGGGCCAGTGGCATTATTCAAAGGCTGATTTCAAAAGTGCTCAAAAAACCGTGACCAACCTTTAATATAGTTCATTTCATATAAGAAGGCCACTTTCTGACAGTCAGTGAGTGGCAACTTAATATATTGAAAACAAATAACCTGCCATTTACAAAATCCTGTATCAGCTGATGCACGAACCAACAAAAGTTAATATTACGTTGGCTATTCTCAGAGCAGTGCCGAAGCACATTACACAAGCGGAAGATACGCGGATAAGAAAGAGTTCGTAGATTAATTAATACATTTTATTTTACGTGGTCATAAAACAGCAGTTTTTAGTTTTAGAAACGAAACTTCGTGATAAAATAGTAATGTATAGGTGTTCAAAATGAGATGCACAGTAAAACGATACGTATCCAAATATGACGAAAAAATCCAAAGTTTCCAGACTCTCAAACCAAGTGCTGCCATCTTGTGAGTTAAAAGCGCACCATCATTTGCAATATGACCTTCCATGCTATCTGTTATCCATATCCCGAACTACTCCCAGAAACATATTATAGTTTTGTTGTTTAAAATAACGTATTCACGCGCATATACAAATAATTTTATTTTCCCGCGAGCTCTGTATAATTTTTAAAGTAACATATATTTCGTGTACCGCGTTTACGAACGACCCTACACACGTCCACCAAGTTCCGTTTACGAATGCAGCGCCACCCAAGCAGTTCACCAATTGCCACACGGAGCAGCACCTCCTGGACGCGCTGACTCGCCACATCAAAGCCTATTCTTGACACGCCTGTTGATGGCGAATGGATACATAAACGAAAAGACACGGCGATTGTCAACTGTCAAGAATGTGGCCTTCTTATATGGTACACAGTATAGTACAGCGCTTAACTAAAAACTCGTTATTTGCAACGCCCAAAACGAAATATTTTTTGTAACCAAAAGGGGTTAACCGTGAATCCTCTACACACTCGTGCGTCCAAAAAAAAAAAACGCGCGTCACAGAATTCTTCGCCAGCGCTGCCAGAACATAACTTACGGCACACTGACGAAATCACGTCTGTCCCAGTAAAAGCGAAGGCGCCGCGCGATGGGGCGACGCTTCCCCCCCCNNGATGGGGCGACGCTTCCCCCCCCCCCTTTACGCCTCGTCATAAGCGTCGGGACGTCGCATTCCCGCAACGCAAAGACGTCGTCGTCGGGACAGCTGAGGGGTAGGGGAGCGGCAGGCAACTTTACGAGCGGGTTTAATGTAGCCCGAAATCAAAACACAATTTGATTCAGTCGGATGCTTCGGAGGGAGCCGTGCACCCCCGCAACCAAAGAGACATCTTCTCCGACCCTCCTCTCCCAAACCCTTCTTTCCAGTTTTTACAACTGCCGAGTGTTTATTACGACCGGGGTCCCGTTGCTCCCACTGTCGAGATGATTACGCCAGCTCCCTTGGACAAGTTCCCGGGTCGCTGGTGAAAGCATCGCCGACGGAATCGAGTGTATGACGGCATCGAACGTCTGAGCCGTCGTCGCTTACATCTATTTCTCTCACTTGTTCGTATAGGCTGTTCACGATAAACAGGGCACTTTTTAAAACCCTTCTTCAGGTCTATTTGTATACACACCGTGTATTCTTCCACCGTATGTAGTATTGACATTGCCATGGGCCTGATCACTTTGTTCATGCGTCGGTCAAGTGAAACTGCGAGATTATTAGACGAAAAAATATTATACAAACTTGTTAATTATTACAATTATACGTGTAAAAAACAGAAAGCAAAAAAAAAAAAAAGTATTCATGGATATTTACCAAACATATCTAGTCCAATGTTGAAACATGGAACGGAACTACTTTCGCTCCATCGTTACCAATTTTACTGGGCGCAGACTACTCAATGGGCCTGTTAAAATTCATGCGGTGTAAGGAATTACTTAATGGTAAGCATTTATTTATGATGACTGAAATAATACATTCAGAGCTATTGGTTTTAAAAATATGTACTAATTTCCAGCATTAATGTAATTTAATGATTATCCTGGCTCAAGCAATGTGACTGTTAATTTGTGTATTCTTATTATTTCTCTTCTATGCAGATTAGTGTACTTAAATATCCTGGGTAAAGAGAAAAAAAATGTCTTGGTAGAAATCTTTTGGGGAACAAAAATGTCCAGGCGGAAATAATAAAAATAACTTGAGAAAATTTTGTTGGAGAAATTAATAATTAAAGATTTTTTCTGCAATTGCTTTGACCACGAAGATTAAGAGGTAACATGCTCTGTCTCGGCACTTTAGCATTTCATATTGTGAAAGTATTTGGTGAAATGAATTAGTTCAGTAAATTATTTGAAAATTTCAATTTATATATCCCGGCCCACGTAGATCAAAATATTGCGTATATGATTTTATTGCAGACTTTAATTTTATATCTATTAAATGCTTGTGCCAGGCATCAAATTACGTGACTATTACCACAGTAACCTTATTATGTGTAATACCTGTCTAACACGACACGTTACATAGTACACTACACAGTACAGCAGGTAGGGGCCAGTGACATTTTTCAAAGATTGATTTCAAGAAGTGCTCACTTAACCATGAATAGCCTATACTATTGCTACAAGAATGCCTGAGAGGCGTGTCCGAGATCGTGAGGGATAGAGGTCTTAATAAATATAAAATAACTAAATTCAATAATTATATTTATTCTCAATGCTACAAACAGTCAAACATCTGTTATTTACCAGTCTGAGCGTCCTATTAACTCTTAGTGTTCTTATTGAGCACAATATTTAATTACTATCACCATTTCAATTAAAGTCTTTATCACAGTCTTTACTCTTGCTAATGTCCCTTAAACTGCTCCAATTATTTTCACACGTTTAGTTAAGACTGTCTCTTTCCATCTTCCCGAATGTCTTTTCACTCACGCATCCAGCCCATAGTCCCACAGATCAGTCCCACTCTTCACTGCACACAAGCTCGCCGACGCATCTCGCAGATCGCTGCAGTCGTCCCTCGCCGCTCCGGAATCGCCCAACTATCGCACGAGACACCAAACTCTCGGTTCTTAATCTCACTCCCTCAGAGTTCCGCGCGTGGTATTTATACTTGAGGTAGGTGCCGTCTACAACGTTCTCGGCAATCCAAAGAAGTTCTGGGAAAAGTAATGGCGATGACGACATTCCTGCGTGATAAACGAGGAAATATGAGCTACTCGGGGTCAGCGAGGCGCGAGCTGCGATAAGTTTATCGGTTATTTTTTATCTTTCAGCCATTTTTCATTCTTGAACCACCTTTTATCGCAAATATTGCCATGTAAGTAATAATCGCAGTTTTCATATACCACCGCACACGAAAGTTAACGTCTAATGCTAAAATAAAATGTATTTATTGACTATTGTTTTACATGAGAGAGGTTTCAAAAGTGCTCAGTTTACCGTGAATAGCCTATAGCTTCCTTAGCGGCTGAACATGAGGAAACGGAACGGTTCGCAGCAGACGGCACACGAGCGGCGGCTTGCGTGGGCAGCGCACTGCGCATGCGCGGCTGACCCACTTCGCGGCGGGTAGCGGCCGACGACATGACCCACATCGTGCCTCACGCCAGACGGTCTCTGGCGGGACCTTGCCCATCGCCTTCGCGGTTGCGCTGTCGAGGGAACTGGCTGTGGGGGGAGACACTTTCACCCACCTGGCCGCCGGCGACGAACACGTGTTCGCATCTCCCGGCGAGCTGTCCCGACTTGAGCCGCCCGTCGGACCTCGGGTGCGACCCGCAGCCAGCGCGCGAACGACTTCACTTGGCGAACAACTGTTCACGATAAACTGAGCACTCTCTATAGCCCTGCGTATGATCTACTTGTATGCATGTTGTGTCGCTTGGTATCTGAGTGCGAGGGTCTCAGGACCTTGTGGTAGGGTGCTCTTTGCTGTACTTGTGTATCAGGTTGGGGCTTTGGATCTGGTCAACTCAGGTGCTAAGCTGGGACACCTGCGATGAGAGGGCGTGATCCATTTCCCCCCACCGATTGGGCGGTCGTAGCAACGGAATGACCCTTGAGGCTACGAGCGCTTCGTAAAAATACAAAAGTACAAAGGCTGAGAAGCCTGAACTGTATGTGTGCAACTTGTGTATTATTCCATCGCATATAGCATTAACATTGCCGTGGGCCTGATCACTTTGCTCACGCGCTGGTCAAGTGAAACTATAATTCTGCTGCAGAAGTAAATATTTTACAAAATAGCATATTATTATATTCATTAAAACAGCAGAAAGTAAAATAAATCATTTCGGTATTCCCAAATATTTACGTCTGGCGAGAAGAAATTTAATGTTCTTGATAAGCCATTGTAAATAAAAAGGAACACATGTCTTGATAAGGAAGCACAACTGAAAAAATGACACGAGGATCTAGGTGACACGAGGATCTTCAAAACCCTGAGAACACACACATTTACTTTACTGCACCCACTAAACTTACCACATCGAGAAACTGTATTGCTCGAATGTCAAGCCGGATGGTACTTCAACTCCGAAACAATGTTGACCAAATTTATAATGATTAAACATGTATAATACAGCTGATTTAATTTTTTTTTTCTAGCAGGTAAACTTACAACACCCACGTTGGTACATAAACCTCGTCAAATGAAATACTACGGCGTCATATGTCCTTCGTGGCTACAAAGGGCCACGGCAGCTGAGCGGTTAGACTACTCGCCTCCCGCCAAGGAGAACCTGGTTCAATCTCCGGCCTGGTCACTCTCGGATTTTCGCACTGGAAATCGTGCCGGACGATACCGCTAGTCGACTGGTTTTCTCGAGGATCTCCCGTTTCTCCTGCCCTTGCATTCCGGCGCTGCTCCATACTCACCTCGCTTCAACATCATCGACTCTCAAGACCTCGATGTTAAGAGCCGCCTAAATCTCTCCATTACTAAATCAGAGATAAAATAGGTGTGCTGGTAATGCCTAGTAAGAAACAGTTCTCATGCAATATTATTAAACTGAGTGGTACGAATATGGTGCGTTGCCCCTTAGGTGTTATTTTCTAGACTTCGTTAAGGTGGCCGCCTGGTTAAAGGAATTTCGCACGTCTGAGGCCCAAAAGGATGGGAGCGCATCAACTCTCTCATCGCCTCTACGCGCAAAGCACTGAACTGGCGTGCAGTCTTGTCGTCGATAACGCGACTCTATGAGACTTTCAGCGGATACCCTACCATTTTATGAAGTAATAATAAAAATAAAGGTTTGTATGTAATATGTGATTGCGATGATTGGTAAGTGCTCATAACAATTTTCCTTTATATTTTATTTAGGTGGGATTAGGACGTACTTGGCGCGCGCATGGTGCGACTCTAAGCTAGCGTGTATAGGCAGACCTCGCTCCATGTCGTGCAGACGGAATGGAAAAGCATGAGACTCGTCCCTGCCAGGAAATCAGGTGAAAGACCAGAAGGAATATGAGAAAACCAAAGTGGAATGACATGTTTTACGGAGAATGTCCGGCTCTCCGCACCTCCTCCCCTCCTGTGCCTGATCCGCCAAGGTATCACAGGAGAAAACTTTCAGAGCCTAATTTCTTATGGACAGTCCGGTATTACTACCTTGAGCCTCTAGGAAAACATGCCCCTCCACTTGATAAAGTGGAATGACAGCATGAGATTTGTCCCCACCAGGTGAAAGGTGACCAGAAAGAATGAGAAAAAGAGGTGGAATGGCAGAATATGAGACTCGTCCCCGCCAGGACTGAAAGGAAACCAGAAAGAATATGAGATAACCAAGGTGAAATGACAGCATGAGACTCGTCCCTGCCAGGAAGTCATATGAAAGGAGCCCAAAAGGAATAAGAGAAAACCCAAGTGGAATGATAGAGCATGAGACTTGTCCTGGCCAGGACTCCAGGTGAAAGGAGCCCAGAAGGAATATGAGAAAACCAAGGTGGAATGATAAGAGCATGAGGAGAGAAGTTGCATGATGGGGCAATGATTTCGAACATTCTTTAGGCAGGATGAATGGTGCTGGCATTGAGAAAACCCTCCCAACTGAATGTAAGAGCGTGAAGTGGAGACATTTGGTAGGAAGGTATGAGAGAGATCGGAAAATAAAGGATATCGGGAGGACTCTGAGAAAAAACCCCACACAGAATGCAAGAGTGTAAAGTAGGGACATACAAAATGGCCACTGTTGGCCAGAAATGACCGAACAGGAGGGGAATTCCAACATGGCTGATGTCGGCAAGGGATGACAGAGCAGGAGATTACTGTGAGAAAATAAAAGAGATCGGGAAGACTCTGAGAAAAAAACCCACATGGAATGCAAGAGCATGAAGCCTGGCATCATGGCGGGGACCTGGGAGGGATTGCCTGGCATCCTGGTAAGGACCTGAGAGGGATAGCATAGAGGAAACCCTCCACATACGGGAGGGATAGCATGGAGAAAACTCCAGGGTCCTGGGAGCGATAGCAAAGAGAAAACCCTCACTCAGAATGCAAGAGCGTGAAGTGGGGACATCCGATAGGAAGGAATGAGACAGCATGAGAAAATAATGGAGATTGGGAGGTTTCTGAGAAAAACCCCACATGAAATGCAAGAGCATGAAGTAGGGACATCCATGATACCCGCCATTGGTCAGGAGGGACAGAGCAGGTGGTTTCCTTGTGACAGCATTCAAGATGGCCACTGACATGTCCTGCCAGGACACAAGAAGGAACTATTTATAACTACCAGTAGAATTTACTGTACTTGTATCTGTTACATGTGATAACTTGTTTATAATCTGTAAATATGTTTCAAAAGTGCTCGGTTTAACATAAAAGTGATTTCTGTAAGTATGCTGTCTTTAATAGACTTTTCCCACATGCTCCGGTTAACTCTGATTTTGGTTATCCAGGTTAGGTTCCGGTCCCAAATGATCCGTACTAACGAGGTTCTACTGTATTAGTATTCCATATCCGGTTGTTCACGATAACCTCCTGTTTCAAAGCTTATCAGTCAACTTTGGTCCCTCCTGATTCCGACCACTAGTAAAACGAATCCAAGAAACAGAAATAAATAAAAGGCGGAAGAGGGATGCCAAGGTAATTCGAGGTAAGGACCAGACGCCCCTTTCTATCCACCCCCCTGGCTCCCAGCCACAACAGTCTCGTGGCACAGCTGAAGGCGGAGGGGGAGATCAGTCGAGACAACACAGCTCCTTTCCCACTCCATTTAGCCGAGATCCTCCAGAAGATGTGGGTCGCTGAGACAGGAGAGGGGTTGAGGAGGCGGGTAGACGAGAAAATGACGCCTCCCTCGCTCTCCGGCGATATGGAAACAACGACCCAACCCTCCACCACCCTCGCCATCACCAGAACACGAGTGTTCCCTCTCTCCTCGCTCCCCTGACCCACCGGCAATTCGTAAACATTGGGACAAGGTCGCCGCGCTATCACCACTTCGCGCGGGGTCGGGACAGATTTTCCATTCGCGAAGACCGTATCTGCTGCATCGACGAAGGCCGCCTCTTGGTGCAAGTTTCCACCGTTTGCAGAAAAGGCATCCTCCGACGTGTGGGGAGAATTTCTGACAGTTTTAAAGGTGCCAAACTGTTAACGAAAACAGACAAAAAACTTAAAATTTATTTCTATCCCAATCACGTTTTCCTTTTCAATTCAATGTCATTTCGACGGCACTTCCATTATATCAGAAAAAGATTTATATCTTGGTCGGGGCTTAGGTACAGAAAATACATTAATTTGCAAATAAATTTATTACCCTGAAGATGCTACCGCAGGGGCACGTAAGTACGGTAGCATGTATACAGAAAACATCAAAATATTGTACTACGCCAAGCATGTATTGCAGCGGACCAACACTTGCAGGATGCACTTAGTATGGTGTTGGACCACCCGTAGAATGTAGACAGGCGGCAATATGGTCAGGCAAGGAAGCATACAGACATAGGATGTTCTCCTGAGGAAGATCCTGTCACAGCTGGCGCAACTGACCCTCCAAAACCGCCGCAGTTGCCGCTGGCCGAATTTCCCGTCCAATCTGGTCCCAAGTGTTCTCCATGGGCGAGAGGTCTGGGGAACATGTTGGGGCCAATAAAGCATGCTGATATCACGAAGGCCATCGCCCCATACCATAACACCTCTCTATGGGGGAACACCATTCGTCGCCAATCCGCAAGCAGGCGTACTGCCCGTTCCCAGCAGGTTGCAAGTGCTCGGCGATGCTCAGTCGTAATGAGCGCCGCGACGACAGATCCCGCTCTGCTAGCCGCCTGGATATGGTACTGGTGGACACAGGCGTGTCCCCAGCTGTTGTAACATGTCCCTGGATGATGCGCAGAGACGCATGTGGAGTGCTTGCAGCTTGTCTCACAGTGAAACGATCCTCCCTGCTGATAGTCCGCAGGGGTCAACCCCATCCTTCTCGACGGGTGTCGTACCCTCCTGTTTCCACTGCATACAACACAAACTCACAGCGTAAGCAGAACGGTTCAAGTGGTGAGCAATGCACCAAACCGTCCAGCCTGTCTCTCGGAGACCGACAATGCGGTCTCTCTCAACCTCATCCAGCTGGGCAAAGGCTTGTCGAATGCACCGTCGGGGCATGCTGCGTGTTCACAGAACTCGGCTCTGTGGCTCACACTGCTACTAATGTGAGGGACTCAGCTCTCCGACCCTGGAAGGAATGCAGGAGAGGGTGGCAAGTGTGGCCCCGCGAGCGTCACCCTTTCAAACGCAACAGGCGGTAACAGAGAGAGGTACCGGCATACTACTCTCCAGAGCACAAACATTTACTCGGCATTTCAAAGCGGCTACGTCAGTCTTCCTTTGACCCAGACTCTTCGCATGCAGAAGCCGTGCTCTTAGCCTCTGATGTTTTGTTATCGCTGTCGCTGCCACCGTCACTATAACTGCTATCGGCTCCTACACTAATGATTATATCGTCCACTATGTCCGAAAGAATACAGTATGTTAGCCAATACTATTATTATATTTTTTCTGCACCTTTTCAATACCCTTCACAATCTTGTATAATGACTGACGAAATAACTGATTCAGTTCAGTTCTGTAAGCATTTTTAGTAATCTAATTCAGCAATCACGTTTCTTTCTCTATTTAATATCTTTATTTTCGCCCACGTTAACTCAATCGCATTCAGATCGCACATGTATGGCGGTATTCCGAGAACCGTGTGACAGTAGGCTGCTAATTCTGTATCTACGTTAAATTATTTCTATCTTAATATTTTCATTTCAACAAGATTATAAAGTCAACTTTGTATATAGATTGATTGCGAGGTACACCTTTATTCTGTAGCCATTATATAACATCGCAATTCAAAGAATATTTTGTTGGTGGTTTATATACTTGCATGGAGTGGTAGAGTGCATTATCAATTACTGAAACGCATTTTTCTGGCATATTCGGAAGCAGTTTTTAAAACCACCCAGTTTTCAAAATCAGCATGGTTAATTTGACCATGATAGTCACCGTTAACAGATCCAGCAATGTACAAGAGTTGCGAATTGAGAACAAACCCATTCCTGCTCCCTGCGTATATTACGAGTATTTTATCCGCACCACTGTTTACATGTTCACAGAATTCTTCGTTATGTTGCCAATGCTTTGAAAAAGATAAGTTGCTATCAACCCAGATTTCGTCAAAGAAACTATCTGGCGCCCAGTTTCATGGAAGTGTCTTATTTTAACAAAATAGTCATGTCATCACGTCATAATAGCCGCTCTCTCTCTCTCTCTCTCTCTCTCTCTCTCTCTAAAGGTTTTTAACGCCCAGCTTGACACTTTCTCCGCTTGAAACACAAGCGTCTTACTAATATGTTAAATAAATGTCTTCCTTTGGAAAATTAATTATATTTTTTTGCACCTGGAAATAAATTCGCAATTGTTGGCACTTTTTTTTCCGTAAATTAAAATCATGAACATTGTTTCTAATTAAACATAGACCCTGATTAAGGCCATTACAGAAACTACAGTGTGCTGTGGTATGCTTGCTCGTATCTTCCTCGGAGTGGATAACGCTTCGTTTAGGTCCGATTCATTAGGTCTTTTGTTTTCCTTACGTATTTATTTTATGGTTGTTCGGCACCAGTATAAAACACTGTGCGGCGGGTTATCTGTCCCCCCCCCCGGCCCCAAACCCAAAAAATAAAAGAAAAACTTATTTGCTTTTTCATAACATTTTTTTATACATAACTTATTACGTCACGTCCTTTACTATCAATAACTTCGTTCATTAGAGGCGAGATTTTATATTTCTGACCGTTTTAAAATTACGAAAATAGAAGTATAACCACAAAAATACTCTTGTACAGTTAACTGTCACTGAAAGCTCACTGGGCACTCGATTCTTTCAGGGCGGATACTACACGAAGCAGAGCCCATTAGCAGTGAGACACTTCCTCCACCTCCAGCCCCTCTCCCAGGGCCGAGCCTCTTTTACCCCACAACCCCACCACAGCCACGTCCAGGGTCGGAGAGCTGAGTCCCACACAGTAAGACCTTATTCGGTGTCTTGCAGCTATGAATGTTGGAGAGACATGCATGCTAGCTAGTTGAAAATCCACGCAAGCAAACCGCATTAAACGCAAATGGACACATCGGACTCTGACGATACTGTGTGACAACCTTCGTTGTACTCGCGCGATTCGTTCATGGTAATAAATTGTTTTAACAAATGAGTGTAGTTTAACACAACCAAAAAAAAAAAAAAAGAGAGAGAAGCGACACACAGTAGAACTTAAAATAGTAGAAGAAAAAACGATTTTACAAGACGCGGCATAACAATAACAATTAAAACTAAAACACGATAGAAACACACAATGAATACGTGAGAGGTAAACACAATAGCATTTACCTCTAGTTTTTACAAGTTGTAATAATAAAATATAGATAACTGAGTGTACTGTGTCAAATACTTATTCATTTCTTTCTTGACAAAAAGTCTGTGATTGATTAATAGCAACACTTTCATTGTAATGCGCTTTTCAGCTACAGCTCCTAATGGGTTGATAATTTTAAATATATGCGCCTACGTTCCAGCACAGATTCAGTATTTGTTTAGAATCTTATCAGCTGGCTAGTTGCTGTAACGGATGTAAATAAGTATGCCTGTCGGAATGTATCAAGTATCGAGCCGAGTGGAGTATGCTTGTATAAGTAAGTGCATTCCTAGGTTCGGACACAGCCTTAATTACACTTGAATCAACAAATTTAACGTACTGATTATTTGTACGAACAGTTGCAATTTGTAGTAGATCACAACCCCAAACTGTAAGCACTGAGTCACATTGTAAGTGCTAGCAGTGCTCGTATTTTATCATGAACACCTAACAACTATAGTATAATATAAATTATAATTAAAAACAATGACCGTTATATATATTTGATAATTCATCTTCGGAGAGGTAAATAAAACCAAGTTGTAGTTGATATCGCTGCAAATTTCAGCAAATACATAATTCTACGACAGAAACGAAACACATGCCATGGTCGCCACTAGTAAATCATGAGTTGGGTATTCACAACTACAACGTAACCTGATAACTCGCGTGAGACAGGCTCGCCTTTAGCAGAATGTGAACGAATGCGTGGGTGATCCAAGGCCAGGGTGTTGACCTACATTTGCTGGCTGCGGCACTGGCAACACCGCACGGGTGGCGAGGTATTTCGACTGCTACCTCCCAATCGAGAACACTAGCGCTCCTCTGCATCAGCCCAAGAACTAACAACAAAACTGGTCGGACTTTTTCCTATCCCATGGCCAGGTATATATCTACTCAATGCCAGCGTCAAAGCTTTGATTGGCTGAAGCTCGTCGCGTCGCTCAATTGTGAAAACCGCTTTACCTGGCTTGCCGTGAGTGAGCGAAAGGATTTGGGCGGCTCTTAACAGCGAGGTCTTGAGAGCCGAAGAGGGTGATTGAGGTGAGTATGGAGCTGCGCCTGGATGAAGGGGGCGACCAACAGCCTCGTCCGGCACTATTCCCACATGCGAAAATCCGGTGACCCGACCGGGAATTGAACCCCGGTTCGCCTTGGTGGGTGGCGAGCAGGATAACAGCTAAGCAACCGCGGCCCCCGACTTGTCGTCAGATGGCGCCACGAGCCAAAAGCGATTTAAGTAGAGGAGGAAATCTCTTATCGCTGTTCCTTATACAGAAATTTTTCTATTCAATGGTACGAAGAGACATTCTGGCCGCCAACGTCGACCCTCACGTTACATTCGGCCCTTCGCCTATGCGTCACACACGCAACTTTTTGTTTTGCCACAGACTAAAGATGAGCTAGACCGATTTTCATATCTTCAGCTTCTCCACAATACTGAGTCACACATCGTCCAATGGGGCCACGGTGGTGTAGTGGTTAGACTACTCGCCTCCCACCTACCCGAACCGGGTTCGATTCCCGGCGGGGTCGCTCCCGGATTTTCGCATGTGAGAATCGTGCCGGACGATGCCGCTGGTCGGCGGGTTTTATCGAGGATCTCCCGTTCCCCCCGCCCCTTCATTCCAGCACTGCTCCATACTCACCTCAATCACCGTCATTGTCTCTCAAGACCCCGGTGTTAAGAACTGCCCAAATCTCTTCACTCACTCACAGCGCCAATACAACTATTAAAATCAATCACACGTTCAGCAGTTATGAACGTTTGTATTTTCACTTGAATTATTGCACATAGGCAGAGAAGTGGACTCAAATGCTTTCTAACACAGTCGTTTATTATACACACGGTTACACTTGACGACACATCGCTACAGATGCTTGCGAAACAACAGAGCAGGCGACTACCGAGCGTAGGCCATTTTGAAACATGAATGTCCATAGAGGTAGCAATCCAACACTCCTCCTCAATTTAAATATATATAATTAAATTGTTAAACTTCATAAATACATTTCACAATACTTAATTTATATAACATTCAAGCCACTTCTACATTTTTCAAAGTTTTNTCATAAATACATTTCACAATACTTAATTTATATAACATTCAAGCCACTTCTACATTTTTCAAAGTTTTCAAATGACAAAGGTTTAGTGAAAATGTCAGCTATGTTGTCTTCTGTAGATACATAATTTATATCAAGTAACTTCTTGGCTACACAGTCTTTTAAATAATGTTCTTTAATGTCTATGTGCTTTCCTCTTTTTGAATTAACAAAATTTTGTGACATGGATATAGCACTCATATTGTCTATATTCAAGATTGGTGTCTGTTTTACCTTCAAACAGGAGAGGATACCTTGAATGTTAATGACCTCCTGTGCTGCTGCAGAACCGGCCACATACTCTGCTTCACAAGTGGAGGTAGCTACACAAGTTTGCTTTCTTGATATCCAGTCTACCGGGTTTCCACCATAGAAGAAAACTGCCCCTGAAACACTTTTCCGGTCTCTTCTGTCCCCTGCCCAATCAGCATCTGCGAAAGCTACTAACTCTTTTGGGCCTTTTGTAAAAGTTAACACTTTGTCTATTGTTCCTCTCAGATATCGCAGGATTCTTTTACTGGCAGTCCATATCTGGTTGGTTGGTTTGTCCAGAAACCTGCTGAGATAGGAAACCGCGAACATGATATCGGGTCTACTGCTGTTAGCTAGGTACAACAATGATCCTATTAATTCTCTGTAAGGAACATCTATAATGGGCTGGTTTTCTATATACTGAAATCCACTTTCCATGGGGGTTTTTGCGCTCTTGCACTCAGACATATTAAAAACCGCTAGAACTTTATGAATATAAGCTTTTTGAGAAATTTTTAATGATACATCATCCCTCTCTATTTCCAAACCTAGAAAGTTTTTGACCGTACCCATATCCCTAGCGTCAAATTTTTCTTTCAGAGAATGCACTATTTCATTGATTTCATCATTTTTGCCAATCATAAGGATGTCATCGACATGGATAATTAACTTAATACTATTCCTATAATATAGACAAAAGTCGTAATTTGATCTTTCAAAATTTAGGGACAACAGAAATTCATTTAACTTGGTATTCCAATTTTTCGGGCTTTTTCTTAAACCGTAGAGTGCTCTTTTCAACTTCAAAACTTTTCCTCCAGGCAAATTCATACCTTCTGGCACTTTCACATAGATGTCTGTGTCAACTTCACTATGGAGAAAAGCGGAAGGAATGTCAAGTTGACGCATAGAGTAATTTTCTGTTAGTGAATGGGATAATAACACTTTAGTTGTAGATGATCGGGCAACAGGAGCATATATATCATTATAGAATGTATCACACTTTTGCTGGAAACCTCTTGCTACGAGACGAGCCTTCTTGGTCCCATCTGTTTTGGTTCGGAAAACCCACTTTACATCAATAGCTCTCTCTTTATCTGGCAAATCATCAATAATCCATGTTCCTAATTTTTCTAAAGATTTCAGCTCCTTTAGAATTGCCAACTCCCATTCAGGGTTCTTGATTGCTTCTGCATACGTTTGTGGATCATCTTCATTCGACTCTAAGTAATAGGCAGAATAAACGTTATAGTCGTCTAAATATTTTGGGGTTTTCACCTCTCTTCCTGATTTTGTTCTACTTTTGTCTTCATTTTCTCCTACCCCATTTTCTTCTTCTTCACTGTTCTCCTCCTGGGCTTTAACTTTATTTTGACTTTCGACTTGTAAATCCTTCACTGGTTCATTATTTGTTTGTTCATTTTCTACATACTGTAGATTCTTGACATCATTTACTGTTTCATCCTTTGTTTGGTCATTTTCTACACAATGTTCTTGAATTTGAGGTGCCATTACATTTTCCAGAAATGTAACGTTTCTGCTAAAAGTTACCTTTTTCGTAACTGGATTCATGCATTTATAGCCCTTAGTGTTGGTACCATAGCCCACTAAAATGAGTTTTTCTGATTTTGGATCCCATTTCTTCCTTAATTGTTTTGGGATTTGGACCATTACTGGGCAACCAAAAATTCTTAAATGAGATAACCCAGGTGCTTTACCTGACCACGTCTCAAATGGTGTCTTATTACAAAGTGATGAAGTTGGAGACCTATTTATAAGGTACACGGCAGTATTGACAGCTTCTGCCCAATACTCCTTAGGAAGTCTTGCGTCAAACAGTAAGCATCTTGATTTTTCGACTATGGTTCTATTGGCTCGTTCACAAACTCCGTTCTGTTCTGGTGTATACGGAATGGTTGTCTGATGTCTTATCCCACAGTTAGTTAAGAAATGTTTAAATTCTGAATTGATATATTCCCTGCCGTTGTCTGACCTTAATATTTTTATTTTTCTACCCGTTTGATTTTCTACCATTTTCTTGAATTGTTGAAAGACCTCTAGAACTTGACTTTTATTTGTTAAAAAATAAACAAATATCTTCCTCGAATAATCGTCAATAAGAGAAAAGAAGTATTTACTGCCACCGATAGATGTTTGCTCCATGGGGCCTGCTAGGTCAGTGTGTATTAATTCCAACAGGTTTTTGGCTCTACTGGTACTGGATTTGAAGGGAATTCTTGTCTGCTTACCTTCCAAGCATACAATGCACGGATTGGTAGAGTAAGTTAGGTCTTTCAAGCCAGTTGACATTTTTGTAATCATTTTCATGTTTTTCCTATTCATATGACCTAGTCTGCGGTGCCATAAAAAATCGTCCTGTACTGAACAAACAATTTCTTGTTTAACTTCGTGTTGATTGTAGGTGTCGACTCGGTATATACCGTTGCTAGGTTTTGCTGTGGCCACAACATTGTTAGTTTCATCAAAAATTTTGGCCCCATTCTGATCGAACCTGATTTTAAAACCATTCTGAATAATTTTATTGACAGACAGTAAATTGATAGAGGCATCTCTTGCATACATAACATCTCTAACTTTCCTTTTTACATGTTTTCCAAAAACATTAAGATGGAGTGAAGCATCTCCCATTGCCTCAACTTTTAGGTTAGTATTATTGGCAACTGTAATTGAACTCTCTTTCTCTATTAAATTAGTGGTAAATATATTCTTGTTATTTGTGATGTGTGTAGAGGCACATGAGTCTAAATACCATGATGAATTATCATCATTATCTCCAGACAAACAAGCCCAAAATGTCTTGTCATTTGTATTGCCTTTACTGTCCCAGTTATTTTGTTTATAATTGTTACTAGGCCTTCGACTTCTACAATTAGCTTTTAAATGTCCCAATTTATTACATGTATAACACCGTGGTGGTTCCTTTCTATTTACCTTAGATGATGAATAAAGTACAGTATCATTACTTTTGACCTCATTAGACTTAATGTCTTGCAAAAGTTTCACTTTAATTGAATCTCCCGTTATTTTTATTCCTGAACTCTCTAATCCCATCAACATAGGTTTATATTCCTCGGGTAACCCCGCCAACAATAGGGTACCGATCCACTCATCATTCACGCTGAATCCCATATCATTAAGTTTATGACTGGTTGTAATTATTGTATCACAATAAGATTCCACGGACTTACAGTTTTCCAGGCGAGTTGTAACTAAAGTTCTTAGAAGTCCGACTCTTCTTGTCAGTCCTGAGTCTTCAAATGCACGCTCCAGGCAATCCCATGCTTCCTTGGCATTATTCACATTTTTAATGTGTGAATAATTTATTTTATCCACAGAGAGAATAATTTTTGAGAGTGCCTTCCTATCTTTCGTGCTGTCCTTTTCTTTTCCTTCGACTGCGTCCCACAGGTCGTCTAGTTGAAGATATGCCTTCATGGCAAATTTCCAGTCGCCGTAATTGTCCCGACCTACAAGTTTTTCTACTTGCAAATGATGACTACTTGAGGCCATCTTAACTTGTATTACGACACTCGATGCACGCTTAAAAAAAAAACCGTTAACCGTCACTGTTTCTGTATTGTCGCACCACTCGAATTACTGGGCCCATAACCACTTGAATTATTGCACATAGGCAGAGAAGTGGACTCAAATGCTTTCTAACACAGTCGTTTATTATACACACGGTTACACTTGACGACACATCGCTACAGATGCTTGCGAAAAAACAGAGCAGGCGACTACCGAGCGTAGGCCATTTTGAAACATCAATGTCCATAGAGGTANCCGTCACTGTTTCTGTATTGTCGCACCACTCGAGTTACTGGGCCCATAACCACTTGAATTATTGCACATAGGCAGAGAAGTGGACTCAAATGCTTTCTAACACAGTCGTTTATTATACACACGGTTACACTTGACGACACATCGCTACAGATGCTTGCGAAACAACAGAGCAGGCGACTACCGAGCGTAGGCCATTTTGAAACATCAATGTCCATAGAGGTAGCAATCCAACATTTTCAATATACCCACTCCTTTATATGAATACATCCTAATTTTTATATGAATACATCCTAATTGCATTAAAACTGCGTTGCAGGAAGAGTGCAAACATCACAAAGGACTCTTATAAACATTGTTGTATCCTCAAATCCTATGCACGTTTTTTTTTTTTAATAGTGTCATTGGCAACAAACCATTTCAATGTTGAACCAGGAGAGTGGTTACTGCGCAACTGGCATGCGTATCTGTTCCGTATTCAGCGGTTATGAATACTTTGGAAAGGAACCTTTAAAAAACTTCTACCCGTAACCGTATGTGCGGACTCTCATACTCCCAGCGACGTTCGTAGCAATTACGAGAGAAAAAAATATAATTAAATGTAACTCGCAAATAAGTTTTGAATTTCGACGAATAATACAATCAAAATAAAATTCCGTTAAAAATAATTACAATTTCGAAAAATATAATGTAGCGAGTTGCCTCTGTTATGTTACTTTCCAACACAGTACAGCACATAAACAAATTACTGCCTACAACCAAAGTGATATAACTGACTACACTGCTAACGCAACCTACGAACGGGATTTCAATTTCACTGCAGTAGTAGCAAGACAGCAGTTATCTTCGCACATATTTCAAAAGTGTTCTTTTTTTGCAGCGCGTTGTATCATATTACAGCCCGCTGGGAAAAAAAGACTTCTGACTCCATGCATCAGAGACGCCGTCATTGTAATGTGGTTTCACAATGAAGACACCACTTGTCGACATCCTGTCCCTACTTTACCTATTAACTGCACTGCTTGAACAACTACCCGACCCGGCATCTGGACGACCGCCTCAAGCAACACTGTGCCAGCCAAGCATCTCCACATCTCCCCTACACAAGGGGATGTGCCATTAGAAATGTACAAGTAAATCCCATTACACCCAATTAATTAAAACTACGTTTAGCACCATAGATATTTGGTTACGTGGTTTAAACAAGTCATACTTCATCTGAGACAACCAGTCCTATTTATCATGAAGATACAAATGAAATTCAACAGTTCTCTATATTTTTGTTTAATTTTATTATTGCCCCCACTTCAATGCAGGATATTAATCAGGGACCGGCTTACAAATTTAACTAACCTAATATTACATCTAAAAACGGCACAAAGATCCATGGCATATCAAGGAATCGGTATAGGAACCTTGTCAGAAGGTTAACTCCATTATAACTTAGTTCATTCACGGTTACATCCAGCTTTTCTGAAGCTCTGATAAAGTTCTACTTTCGGGATACCCACTAAATATAATTCCGCCACATGTAAACAAAACAAAAAAAAAGTNAGCTCTGATAAAGTTCTACTTTCGGGATACCCACTAAATATAATTCCGCCACATGTAAACAAAACAAAAAAAAAGTATATTAAAAAAAGGCAAAACGCAACATTTCTGCGAACCGGATAGTAAAAAACACACGTACGTATACACACACACACACAAGCAATGAAATGTGTTTCCATCAGTTTTACCTGAAACGGTACATGTCAGCACGAAATGGACAAGCGGCTGAGTGTGTTTAAGGCGCTTACAGGCAGACAATGGAAACTTAACAGCCTATGGGACTATGTNAAATGGACAAGCGGCTGAGTGTGTTTAAGGCGCTTACAGGCAGACAATGGAAACTTAACAGCCTATGGGACTATGTGGGAGTGAAGAGAGTTGCGTGGAAAGACTGTTTGTTTAATTTCAATACTATTAATACAAAGAAAGTAGATATACTACAATATAATGCTTAGTTCCAATATTACCTACCGTATTATTGTGGTATTTTTGTTATAATTGCGCTCACAAGATTGTCATATAAGGAGTTACTTTTATATTTAAAAAATTACCTCCATCCTATTAGGAACTGGGCTACGTACAATCAGAGAATTTAAATGTGTTTTAAAAAAAGTGTGTTTAGCACGAAAAGTAACTTGAAGATAAATATAAACATTGGTTGTTGAGAAAAGCCGCAGATAAAAAAACTGCATCATTCAAGGGATACTTGTGGCCTACACAAGAAAATTTAATTACATGATTCTCTAAGACTGCAATGTGCATTGTCTTGATGATTTCAAAAGTTCTTTAATATGATTTTATATCCATTATTTTAAGATATCGAAACACAGTGCATCTTATAGAGCTATATTTATCAAATGCTCTCAAATAAGACATATATATTACTGTATTCAAGTTTAGGATTTATTTAAAATTGTAAGTTTCCTACCCATTTCAGATGAGCACACATGGATTCAAGCACATATATTTCACATTTAACACTTCCCCTGAAGAAAATCATTATTTACCATATATTACAAAATATTCAAGTTTTCTGAGGGCTAGGCTGAGAAAAAATTCTTTAACATCTTTCTATAATTCTAGACACCTCAAAGTACCATATTACATGTAATAATAAAGTACATGTTTTATATTTTATAACAGCAAGTGTCTCAAACAGAACTTAACCGTGTGTTTGCATAAAAGAAACACGGAAACACCTACAAGGTACTACGACACAAATAATAATGCATATCAAATGCCCTATTGCCTTCAAGTGCAAAACGCTGAATTGCTATGCAGTTTTTCTGTTATGCTGTATGAAAACATAATTTTACAACATAATAAGTTGAAGGCAAAATTATTGCTTTATGTTCATTAAGTTAATAATTACTGATCTGTTNATGGCACTCATATTCAAATCTGAACTAAATGATACTGAATGGAATACAACCATGGCTGGGTGGCATGAGAATTGCAGACATGATTATGTTAAACACTACATTTAGCCAGAAGACTGTTGTCCCATTTTATTGATGGAAAACAAGATAGTAATAAGATATTAATAAGATAGAAATAAGATATTAATCTGAAAATAATCATGATAATCTTGCTCATCTCCTTGTAATTCTAAATTTTAAAAAAGAAGGAAACACAAAACAGGTAAGTTTCTGTAGGTCGCATCTGACAGTCCCAATTACATCTTAGTTATCCATTTTTTTTCCACAAGAACCTTATATCAAATTTATAATACTTGTTCAATGTCAAAGTGCTGATTTTAAATACTTGTATAATAAAATGTCTAAAGCAGATCACAAAGCAGTTGGTGCTTTAACTATTGCCAAGATATTAAGTTATATTTCTATACTGATCACATCCTTGGAATAACATTCTTTCAGACTTATAGCTTAAAACAGAAAATATGTACATTATTCCAGAACTTAAGTATACCTCTGCAAATATGATTCTTCGAACAAAACTAATCACAGTCATTTCAGTGAACATTCCATAAGTCTGCACTTAATATTTATAATGTAATTTTACAAAAAATCTGTCTTGTAAGATTTTTTCAATTTTGCACAGTATTTCATTTTTTCTCTCCCATGCAGTAGCAAACTGACTGTGTCATGGACTCTACTTTACTGTATCTGTTCAGCCCCTTTCCCTGGATAATTTGTGGATAGCTGACTTGTATTTGCTGATTAGTTAATGCCATAAGCACAGCTGTTTTAATAAATATTCTATATGCAGTCTCTGCAGCTAGCGTGAATGCTGTTCATGTTGTAAAAATTTTTTTGATACAATGCACCAGTTACCACGGGCTTTGCTCATTACAATTGAACACAACCTGTGTTAGCAGGAGTAATTCACTTTCAGTAAATGTGACATGTCATAACTCATAACGCAGAAATTCATTTCAACTAAGATCTGTTCATGGTTAACCGAGCCCTTTTGAAATCAACCTTTGAAAATTGTCACTGCCTCTACTTGCATATATTTCAACTGGCACACTGAGTGCCAAGCACCCAGTCAAGTTGGTAACAACAGATGGAAAGTAGTCCCATGTCTTAATGTTGAATTTAAAATGTTTGGTATAAACATTTGTGAAGAATTAAATGATACATTTTGCTGTCTGTTTTTTTAATAAGTGTACGAGTGTAAGAATTAGCAAATTTGTAAATGAAATCCTTTTCTAATAATTTCACGGTTTCTCTTATTGACGTATGAATTAAGTGATCAGACTCCCTTGATTTTACATATGGTGGAAAAACACACAATGTGCATACAAGTAGATCTTAAGCAGAGCTTTCAAAAGTACTCAGTTTACCATAACAGCATGTATGTATAGTAAGCTGGTGTCCAAGGATACAAAACCCAAATAAAAATTAATTTTTTTTACATGTTTTATTGTTAAAACCTAGTAAAAATTGCAATAATACTAGCTAAAACTGAACAAAAAACCTGAGAGTGGTGATACTCATGTAAAAATAACTGAAATATATGGACAATATTAACTGCACAGTACTTCAGTATCAGTATAACTTTAAACACAATTTTGAGGACAACCAGCTATGTCTAAAAATAAGTAGTTTAATGGACCATAAAGAATGAGAAAAACTAGAAACATTTTCATGATGCACAACAGTTATTTATATGATTAACTAACTCAAGAGCCCATCCATCTTTAGTAGTTCAAATAGAAAAATGTTATCTTAAAGCTCTAAAAAGCAAGGTCTGTACAATGATCATGAGCAAAATTTCTGTGATCTAGCATAAACATCCCTATGTCTTGAAGACAAAGAGTTAACTTACACATGATGATATTGAAATTAATTTAAAGGTGATTTATAACATGTCTAAGTATTTTTGTAGTGAAATGTCAATGCAACATAATCTGACGTCAATTGCAAAAGAAGCCAAAATTGTTTATACACTATATCCTGTTCAAATATAATTTTAAGTACAAAATTAGTGAAACATGTAAATTCAGTGGTTGTAGTCAGCTATGCAAATAGTGCTAAGCTTAAAAGAATTTGTCAGCATATTCTAGTGTACCACCTGCAGAGATATGACTACCCAAACATGTGTCTAGTTTGATGAAGATAGATTTTCATGCACTGTGAGATATCAAAGTATTAAGCATTCCATGGCAGTCTAAGGAGGATAACAAATAGCTAAAAACACTTTTTAGTGCTGTATGGTTTGATTAATTTTTTTTCAAGACGTCTTCTGAGAGTATACTCTACTGTGTACTGGTTGGAACATCAGACAGCTAGGATGCAATGTCATCTTCAAACTCATGGCGATATGAATCACAAAACTATATTTATGATCATTATACAAATTACAATTTTCAGTTTACAAGCAAAAATTTTTCAGCAGTATATTTTTTAACAGTTCTGTACAACAGAATTTTGTCAAATGCAATGTGACATTCTAATTTTCGTGCTGCTTAAATTGTTTTATTAGCAGAAAATTTGCTTTATAACACAACACCAGAAGGGTAATTCTTAAGTTTAGGGGCTTTTCTAAAAAACACAACAAAAATTCAAAATTATGATATATTTCTACTCTACTAATCACGTAGAACACGAATATACTAGGGGCGTAGCTTTAAAATAAGTACAACATATTAAAAAAAAAAAAAAAAAATTGCAAAATGAGCAGTTTAGCCAGTTTGTTTAAGTTTCTGAACGAAACGTCCTATACCAACAAAGGTTGCATTAGTGGGTTCTGCACAACTTACCTTGTTCATATTCAAGAGGGCGTAATGTTAAAATAAGTGGAACATATTTTAAAAAATTATGAAATGTATGAGCAGTTTCCCGGTTTGTTTACGTCTATTAACGTCTACCGCCATTAATAATGGCAGCGCATTGCTGATTCCACGCTACCTAGCGCTCACGGATGTCATAACAAACATTTTAACTGTCAATTTAAAAAATATAAGTCGCCATAGCGTCTTTGCCGGGTCTCGTTGTGCCATCCCAATTTGACGGATTTAAAAACGGAGAAAGCAATAACGAGTGCTTCTGTGCGTTATATTTTACTGTAAAGGCGTGTTTCATTGCGTTATATTCTGCTGAAAACTAGTGATTCAGTGCGTTATATTCGCATATGTGCCGGATTTGTGGAGCACTGTGTTCCGTCGAGTGAGGTAAGGTTGAATTGGCCGTTGACAGAGGAATTATATCCGGTGAGTAAATTGATATTCTTTTGGTGTTTTTTATGGTTCCTTTAAATCCCTAAAACCCCAAATTCTTAGTATATATAGTGTAAAACCCAAAAAAACCTAGGTTAGTGTAAAATCCTAAGTTAGTTAAAACCCTACAATCCTACATTAGTGAAAAACCCTAAAATCCTAAGTTAGTTTAAAACCCTACAATCCTAGATTAGTTTAAAAATGTAAAATAGATCGTGGGGTTAGGTTCTGTTAGGTTAGGTGGACACATATTAAGAAATTAGTAGAACGTTAATTCCCCTCGTATATTCGTGTTCTGTATCATTAGTAGAGTGGAAATATACAATTTTCCGNCTCGTATATTCGTGTTCTGTATCATTAGTAGAGTGGAAATATACCATTTTCCGCAAAAATATATTTTTTTTACAGAAAAGCCTCTAAACTTAATAATTGCCGAATATATCACTCCCATTGAAACAGCAGTAAGATCAAAGATGAACTATCACTTCAGTACAAGATGCAAATTGAAATTTAAAAAATATTGCAGGTATATTTGAATGGTACTGATAATCCTATTATTCACAAATACATCTTGTGGATGCATTATAGTTATAGGTTTAAATTACATTGTCATATTTTGCTTTAACGTATTGCATTACAAGTAATATTTTTTACAATTCAGCTTTCACAATACATGTAATATGACAGTCGGTACACTTGAGCAGCCAAGAAGTTCTGTGTGGACATTAAGGGTCGTATTCATGAACAAAGCTTTGGGCTAAAATTGACTTTGACACAAGCAAAGTTTAACTTTTCTATTTCACAGACAAAACTTTACAAAAGTAAACTTTTGGGGAGATTGTCTGTTCAAAGTCACCAAGAACCAAGACTTTGATGCCAAAAGTCAACTTTGCTTACCAAAGTTAGCAAAATGGCTACATATATGAAGTAATTTGAATTTGTCGAAGCAGGGCAAAAAATTTAAGAAATGGTGGAATTAATGTACCTCTGTGTGTTATTAGAAATGTGCATCTTCCCAGAGAATTTTATAACGACAGTCAATAACACATTTCAGTCTAACAAAGAAGCATTTATGAAAATACTTAATTTACTTCTGAGTGACTTGAATCACAAAAATCTGATAGGCACGCCAATTCCTCCAGTTAGTCAGTTGCTGATTTTTTTTGTTTTGAAACATCACTAGCGTATATGCACTCTCACTGCTATTGAATGATTTGATAATTCTCACCTAGGCATTATTATATTTACTAGTTCAAAAGTACACATTGGGAGAAACAAATTCTTATCCAATTCCATTTCCTGCAAGTGAACTAATAAATTGATATCCATGAAACTACAATTTGTACAAATAAGAACAATATTATGTTACTGTTACTTTGCAATTCAATTTTGTACATAAACTATTTAATTGTGATGAAACACTTGCCATACTAGGTTAGTGTAAAACCCTACTATCCTAGGTTGGTGTAAAACCCTACAATCCTAGGTTAGTGTAAAATCCAACAATCCTAGGTTAGTTTAAAAATGTAAAATAGTGATTCACCCATTGTGGGGTTAGGTTCTGTTAGGTTAGGTGGGCACATATTACAAAATTAGTCGGACGTTAATGTCCCTAGCATATTCGTGTTCTGCATCATTAGTAGAGTGGAAATATACCATTTTCCGTGAATTATTATTATTTTTACCGAAAAGCCCCTAAACTTAATAATTACCCATTTAAACATACAATTATAACCATATAGTCTTGCACACATTCGCCTATAGAGGGTTCAACATGTCAGTAACACACTGCAATAACAGACAAGCTAGCTAAGAGAAAAAAAATGCTAGTGGACATAAATTTTTATGTTAATGATGGACACTTCTTACCAAGATGCTATTCAAGGTGATTCCAAAGGCAACGGCTATTAATGGCAACTGAGCTAGAGTAGAATTAAAATAGTCTTTTGTAGACAAATAACTCTATGGCCTGTGCAAGTATTAATTACGAAGTTGTGACAAAAGGCTTGCCATAAACTGTAGGCTGTGTTTATTAACCAGAACTGTAATTTACAGCCACAGAACGAAACGCATTGGGCTTTATGAGTTGCGGAAGTAATTGTTTTAGCTAAATATGCTGAATTTTTTTATTAAATTGTTAATGTGACTTTTACAAAGACAAGTTTAAAATTAGTATGTATAAATTGTACCAGTACAAGGTTCTTCCAGCAGAAAAAAAAAAACCAACATATGGTTTGTACAATGAACATGTACACTTTTTTTGGCAGTTCTGAAAGTAGTCCTGGGTACAACTGTTTCCATGGCAACAAAGGTAATTTTCTAGATTAGGGGCTTTTCTGAAAATAAGAAAAAAAACTCCAGAAAGTGGTATATTTCGACTCTACTAATAACGTAGAACACGAATATACTAGGGGCATTAACGTACGACGAATTTCCTAACATGTACCCACCTAACCTAACAGAACCTAACTCCACGATGGGTGAATCACTATTTTACGTTTTTAAACTAACCTAGGATTGTACGGCTCTAAACTAACCTAGGATTGTAAGGTTGTACAGTAATATAAGATTATACAATATTAAAAAAATCTCCGATCAACACCCTACAATCACAGACTACATGGGAACCCTATAATCCTACGTTATTTTAAGTAACTACAATCCTAGGTTAGTTAAAATCGCTACAATCCTAGGTTAGTTTAAAAATGTAAAATAGTGATTCACCCATCGTGGGGTTAGGTTCTGTTCGGTTAGGTGGGCACATATTATACAATTAGTCATACGTTAACTACGCTACTATAGTCGTGTTCTGCGTTACCTACGAATAATCCAAGGTTAGTATAGAAAGAATGTGAAATTGTGCTGTATAAACGTCCGGAAAAAGCCTTGTTTGACTTACGTAATATAACTACATTTGCACGTTAAGCTACCGGATAGGATTTGTGGGTTTCACACTAAACTACGAATTTAGGATTTTAGGGATTTAAAGGAACGTAAAACCCACACAAATAATATAAATGCACTCACCAATGTAGGCGGGTTGTACATACTCTTGTCAACGGCCCATTCAACGTCAGATCACTCGATGAAATCACAGTTTTCACGAAGCACCACATACGCGAATATAACGCACTGAAACACTCATTTACAGCCGAATATATATACAGAAGCACTCGTTAATAGGCTAATATAACGCAGAAACGTAGTCTTGCTTGCTTTTTTTCCGTCTTAAATCACGAACGAAGCACCATCGAACTGACCACGACCGCTGCCTGCATGCATACTAACGTAAGGCCGGACGCCGGTAGATTGCGTGAAATCTGCACTGCGTAGCCATTAATAATGGCGGCACACGTTAGTCAACGTAAACATCAGTTACTCGTACATGTAGCGAGTATTTTTAATATATTGTACTTATTTTAACAGTACGGCCGCTTCAATATCAACTAGGTAAGCTATGCTGAATTCATTAAAACAACTTTTGTTGGCATAAAACGTTTCGTTCAAAACGTAAACAAACTGTCAGAAACAGTCACCTCACAAACCTGTTCAATTTTTAAAAATATGTTGTACTTATTTTAAAGCCATGCCCCCAATATATTCGTGTTCTACGTTATTAGTAGAGTCAAAATATACCACTTTCTGGAGTTTTTTTTCTTATTTTCAGGAAAGCCCCTCAAGTAGAAAATTACCCAGCAGTGTATCCCCGCCCCAACCCAGCTGATGATTACAAACACATAAACAACTGACTGCCAAACTGTTCAGAATGTAAACACAGTGAGTTGAGGATGTGGTAACTTTGTAGCAGATTAACATTGTTTAGCCTCGTAATTGACTACATATGTAATACAAGTATCCAGAATGTAGTCCAACTTTACGAAAATTAATTCCTACACTCATATATTTATATCAAATATCAGAAAATATGGATCTAACTGAGTATTTTAATAAAGAAAATGAATCATAATCTGTAATAAATTAGCTGATATAATGCTATTATTATTGCAACATTTAAATGTAAAACACAAGGAACAAAATATTTACAGTTCTCATACATGAAAGGAATGCAATGCCTGAGTTTTCAATAAATGACTTCAGTACGGTACCGTATTTTCAACCTATTGTTACTATTTTCCGTTAAGGCACTAACAACTATGATCTTATAGCTGGGTGTTTACTCAAAAACATTTTTTTTATTGGACAGATAAACTTGACTGAATTCTGTTTAATTTATTACAGATGCAGATTTAATTCAATGTCTGTCTTGAGACTGTAATCGCAGTTCTACGTGTAATGCAATAACAGTTTGGATGCAACATTATTTTTGGTTTTGAGTCTGAGCAAAATATTTCCCTTTCTGAAATAACTAGAAAATTTTTTCCCAAAAAAAATTATTTTTAAAACAAAATTTAAAAAATTTAGAATAACGTTGTTTGCACTGATATGAGCAGGGCCTACATTATTACTTTTAGGATGAATAAGCTTTCATTAATTCTCTTGTTGAAGAAACCCCAAACCTAAGACACAAAACATGCTACTATAAACTGTATTGTACCAAAAAAAAACTGATTCTACGTCATACTAAAACTTAACAAATTTTTTATTCTTATACACTGAAGAGCCAAAAAAACTGGTACACCTGCCTAATATCATGTAGGGCCCCTCCAAGCAAGCGGAAGTGCCGCAAGACGATGTGGCACGGACTCGACTAATGTCTGAAGGTATGCAGGAGGCAATTCACACCATGAATCCTGCAGGGCGGTATTCAAATCCAATCTGCGCAAATTTGAGAAAGAGGTGCACGTCTGTCACGTTTAATGATTCTCGTCAGTCGTCGTTTGTCCCGTTCTTTCACAATCTTTTCCCGGCCACAGCGATGTCGAAGATGTAATGTTTTACCGGATTCCCGATATTCACGGCACACTCGTGAAATGGTCGTACGCGAACATCCAAATGTTATTGCTACCTCGAAGATGCTATGTCCCATCTCTTGTGCGCCGACTATAACACAACGTTGAAATTCACTTAAATCTTGATAACCTGCCATTGTAGCAGCAGTAACCGATCTAGCTGCCGACAGCATCGTGTTACTCTGATTGGTTCCATACCTCTGTTATTTGCATACGCACGCCTATACCAGTTTTTTTGGCTCTTCAGTGTACATGTACGGAAATTTATCTCAACACCTATTTTTCTATTAAACATATGTTTATTTTGATACACAGGGTACCAAGTGACTAGGCCCTAGTCTCTCCTAATAGCATCTTCCCGTTACTGCACTGAACTGCACTCAGTGCGCAACTGGCAGAGTGCCGCATCTTCCAGTTACCGGAACTCGCACTAAGTGCAATTTTTACCATACTGTTTGAGTGCAAATATGGCCAACAAAAAAGCACTCGTTTTGGGGAAGTAATGTGATAATTGCACTTTTCTAGCTTTTAGGACGCACCCAGTGCAGTTAATTGGTAGATAACATCAGTTTCAAAATAACAAACGTGCACAAAAAAATAAAATTTAAGTTCAGGTACATCTGAAACAACCTTACAACTTTTCCAATATAAGTTATTTACACAATATAATATGCATGTTGAAAAATTTACTGTTAAAGCATGATCACATTGCTGGCACAAATCTCTTCATTTTAATTTCTTGTTGGTTGTTTACTCCTGACACAGTGACCATGACGACGCCCGTTAGAAAGCAAAACAACTGCCTTTTGTATGTAATGTAATAAACATGTACTGGTCAAGTTGCATTTCATTTTAAACACCTAAACATTACTATTACAGTAAAAAATTAAGTTTCAGCAGTAGCATAACTACTATTTTGTGAAATTCATATAAATTAATAATTAACATAAGAATTCTTTACTTTGTGCATTTCTCCGTGGTCTGTCGTGTATCAGGAAGGCTGTCAGAATTGCTAACATGATTTTCTTGTTCACTCTTTCACGCATTACCTAATAAACACTTTGTATATGGGATGGTGTCAGATTAATTTATGGCATGTTCCCAAACACTGGCTGTCATAAAAGCGCACTTTTTCGTAAGATTAACAATACTTAAGTTGCACAATAATTTGGAAATTTAAAAAGGTACACCAATTCAGGAATGTTGAACGGAATGAGTTGCTCTTCAATAGCATGTGTTGCCCATTATATACGCATTGTCGCTGCCAGGAAAGCCACAAACTTATAGAAAGAATCACCAAATTTGTATATGTGTTGCAAAACACAGAACCATTATTTAATATACCTGTCATCCAGTTCATAAGCCGTAATTAATTAATATTTTCTTTATTTATTATATATGAATCAAATTCCACTTGTGTACACATTCATATTAGTAGCATTTGCACAAAGTAGTGCACATTAATACCAATACTGCTTATCCACATCTTAAGCAGTTTTGAAAAGTTTTTGTTGCTTCTACTCAATACTTCAAAAATTTCTAAGGTTAATGTTTTTCACATGTTAACACACACCAACTTGGCTCGCTTAGTTGAAAAACACAGCACATCAAAAATTACATTTTGTCTGACATATCATTTGAGTTATCAAACATGTTTATCTATTTACAGTTTTTTCCATTAAGNCCAACCCAGCTGATGATTACAAACACATAAACAACTGACTGCCAAACTGTTCAGAATGTAAACACCGTGAGTTGAGGATGTGGTAACTTTGTAGCAGATAACATTGTTTAGCCTGGTAATTGACTACATATGTAATACAAGTATCCAGAATGTAGTCCAACTTTATGAAAATTCATTCTTACACTCATATAATTATATCAAATATCAGAAAATGTGGATCTAATTGAGTATTTTAATAAAGAAAATGAATCATAATCTGTAATAAATTAGTTGATATAATGCTATTATTATTGCAAAATTTAAATGTAAAACACAAGGAACAAAAGATTTACCGTTCTCATACATGAAAGGAATGCATTGCCTGAGTTTTCAATAAATGACTTCAGTACGGTACCGTATTTTCAACCTATTGTTACTATTTTCCGTTGAGGCACTAACAACTATGATCTTATAGCTGGGTGTTTACTCAAAAACATTAATTTTATTGGACAGATAAACTTGACTAAATACTGTTTAATTTATTAGAGATGCAGATTTAATTCAATGTTTGTCTTGAGACAGTAATCGCAGTTCTACGTGTAATGCAATAACAGTTTTTTTAAAACAAAATTCAAAAAATTTAGAATAACGTTGTTTGGACTGATATGAGTAGGGCCTACGTTATTACTTTTAGGAGGAATAAGCTTTCATTAATTCTCTTGTTGAAGAAATCGTAAACCTAAGACACAAAACATGCTACTAAAAACTTCGTTGTACCAAAAAAAAAACTGATTCTGTGTCATACTAAAACTTAACAATTTTTTTTTATTCTAATACACTGAAGAGCCAAAAAAACTGGTACACCTGCCTAATATCATGTAGGGCCCCTCCGAGCACGCGGAAGTGCCGCAAGACGACGTGGCATGGACTCGACTAATGTCTGAAGGTATGCAGGAGGCAATTCACACCATGAATACTGCAGGGCAGTATTCAAATCCAATCTGCGCCAATTTGAGAAAGGGGTGCACGTCTGTCACTTTTAATGATTCTCGTCAGTCATCATTTGTCCCGTTCGTTCACAATCTTTTTCCGGCCGCAGCGATGTCGAAGATGTGATGTTTTACCTGATTCCCGATATTCACGGTACACTCGTGAAATGGTCGTACGCGAACATCCAAATGTTATCGCTACCTCGGAGACGCTATGTCCCATCTCTCGTGCGCCGACTATAACACCACGTTCAAACTCACTTAAATCTTGATAACCTGCCATTGTAGCAGCAGTAACCGATATAGCTGCCGACAGCATCGTGTTACTCTGATTGGTTCCATACCTCTGTTATTTACATACACACGCCTATACCAGTTTTTTTGGCTCTTCAGTGTACATGCACAAAAATTTATCTCAACACCTTTTTTTCTATTTAAAATATGTTTATTTCGATACACAGGGCGCCAAGTGACTAGGCCCTAGTCTCTCCTAATAGCAACTTCCCCTTACTGCACTGAACTGCACTCAGTGAGCAACTATCCCAGTTACCAGAACTCGCACTAAGTGCAATTTTCACCGTACTGTTTGAGTGCAAATATGGCCAACAAAAAAGCACTCGTTTTGCGGAAGTCATGTGATAATTGCACTTTTCTAGCTTTTAGGACGCACCCAGTGCAGTCAGTTGGTAGATAACATAAGTTTCAAAATAACAAACGTGCACAAAAAAATAAAATTTAAGTTCAGGTACATCTGAAACAACCTTACAACTTTTCCAATATAAGTTATTTACACAATATAATATGCATGTTGAAAAATTTACTGTTAAAGCATGATCACATTGCTGGCACAAATCTCTTCATTTTAATTTCTTGTTGGTTGTTTACTCCTGACACAGTGACCATGACGACACCCGTTAGAAAGCAAAACAACTGCCTTTTAGCATAATGTAATAAACATGCACTGGTCAAGTTGCATTTCATTTTAAACACCTAAACATTACTATTACAGTAAAAAGTTAAGTTTCAGCAGTAACATAAATACTATTTTGTGAAATTCATATAAATTAATAATTAACATAAGAATTCTTTACTTTGTGCATTTCTCCGTGGTCTGTCGTGTATCAGGAAGGCTGTCAGAATTGCTAACATGATTTTCTTGTTCACTCTTTCACGCATTACCTAATAAACACTTTGTATATGGAATGGTGTCAGATTAATTTATGGCATGTTCCCAAACACTGGCTATCATAAAAGTGCACTTTTTCGTAAGATTAACAATACCTAAGTTGCACAATAATTTGGAGATTTAAAATGGTACACTAATTCAGGAATGTTGAACGGAATGAGTTGCTCTTCAATAGCATGTGTTGCCCATTATACACGCATTGTCGCTGCCAGGAAAGCCACAAACTTACAGAAAGAATCAGTAAATTTGTATATGTGTTGCAAAACACAGAACCATTATTTAATATACCTGTCATCCAGTTCATAAGCCACTTGTGTACACATTCATATTAGTAGCATTTGCACAAAGTAGTGCACATTAATTAATACCAATACTGCTTATCCATATCTTAAGCAGTTTTGAAAAGTTTTTGTTGCTTCTACTCAGTACTTCAAAAATTTCTAAGGTTAATGTTTTTCACATGTTAACACACACCAACTTGTCTCGCTTAGTTGAAAAACACAGCACACCAAAAATTACATTTTGTCTGACATATCATTTGAGTTATCAAACATGTTTATCTATTTACAGTTTTTTCCATTAAGGGCACCACCTACTTGGAGCTTGTTAGCATGTTTGAGGCTCAGAAGCAAGCAAGCGGTGAGGATGACATTGACATGTGCACCTAGTGCAGTATCGCTCCTACGCTCTGAATGGGCCTGCAGCGTTCTCATTGTGCTGTGTGCGCCTATAGGACCTTAAGCGATGACCCTATTCATTTCATAGATGGAAAATCTGAAGCAAAGTTCATTGCCATTCCCTATAATTGTTTCGCATGTTTTCAATGAGTATATTTTGAGCTATAGTAGAGTGTAAAAGTCATTTTTAGCTATGTTGGAGGGCTTCGAAATGTGAATGGTGTATTGAGAGTGTTATTCGTACCTCGTCTACAGTGAGTTTTCTATACATACATATATATAATGGAAGCATTTAGTGGTTGCGTAAAAAAGATGTGGATTTCTAACACTGCAACACAATTCAATCACCAGGTAGGCGGCGGCCTTACGCTTAGTTTTTCATTCTGAATTGGTGTTAAGTTAACTAATTAAATTCCAATTTACAGGGCAATGCTGTTTTCCATAAGTTTTTTTGTAATTCATTACAACTTACACATTCCAATTTTGAAACTTCCAAACTGTGTGTTGGATGGTTTTCCTTATTATTCAGTGCCAGAATGTTTCCGATGGGATACAGTACCTACTTACATGAATTTCCAACAGGATTTTTATTGAACACAAGCAGGGATGAAGAAATCATCATAGTCTTTAAATGTCAGATATTTCAGATATATCTTTACCGAACACAATGGCTGTACTTATGTCACATTAAAAATCAAAAAATTCTTGGAATTTGTAAGAAAACAATTTGTCATAAGTAGTTTCATCACATCACACATAGTTCATAATTTTGTTCATCTTTATAAAAACATTTACAATACTCTTGAACACAGGACAGACTGATAGATAATACTGTAGGCCATTGCAATTTATCACAACCTAAACCAAAAAAATTGTATGCACATTTTTTTTTAGGGAATTTCATGTTTTTTAAGTAATGAGTATGCTATTTGAATCTTGAGTAATTGTCTCAGAGCACTGAGCTGTGATAAACATTACCAGTTAATGTAAAAATAAACATAATACCTTCCTTGCATCACAACAGTTGAAAGAAGGCTAAATAGAAAAAAAAAATTGCACTACTTTCTTAAGATTTTCAAGAAAAGTACCCTCTAGGAAGACTGTAAATACATCCACCACACAAACGCACGACGTGTTGCGTAATTTGGTGTTTAACAATAGACTAATGAACGGCCCAAATGCTTATGTAACATCATTTACTCATCAGAAATCCTNCGTAATTTGGTGTTTAACAATAGACTAATGAACGGCCCAAATGCTTATGTAACATCATTTACTCATCAGAAATCCTCAATACTGTTTCAGCATAAAACAATCGTGTGGTTTAGTCTGAAGGAACTGTCATTTTGGGGAAGATTCAGCATCCATAAGAACAAAAAATATACAAAATAAAAATATTAAATACATTAAACAATATTTATTAAAATCAAATTAATCAAAATATGTTAAAAGTTATTAATACATCTATGTATAGGTTGTTCACGATAAACTGAGCACTTTTGAAAGCCCTGCTTAAAATCTACTTGTAAGCATATTGTGTATCCTTCCATCATCGGGGCCTATATAAAATCAACATTACCATGGGCTTGATCACTTTACTTGTACATTAGTCAATGGAAACTGTTAAATGATTAGAAAAGTAAATATTTTACAAATTTTTTCATTCTTACACTTGTATACGCATTAAAAAAACAAAAAGAAAAATAAATCATTATAGTACTCACAAATGTTTATGAGCTATTTTAATTCAACATCAAGACATGGAAGTACTTTCCTTCTGTCCTCACCAACTTTACTGGGCCCATGCCACTTAATAGTGCCCGTTAAAATATACACAGGTAAGAAGAACAGACACATTTATCAAAGGTTGATTTCAAAAGTGCTCACTTAACCGTGAACAGCCTTTAACATATTGTTACATGGTTTCAAAGTTCTTACAAGATGTTAAGAGTTACATTTCAGAATCCTAAATCATATCTTACTATATCTAGACTATCTAATTTTGAAGTTTTGTTCAGACAAAATTGGCCATCGAGGGTGTCTACAATCTTTAAGGATTTTCATTTAACTTTCAAAAAGAAACTTAATTTTTATGTATGTAAACTCTTTACTTGCTTTTTTTCTAGTCTAAAAATATCAAAATCAGAAAGAGAATTCCAGATAAAATAATTTGTAAGGAGTAGGTTTACCAACTTTTTCTGATTTGTCATAAGGTCTAACGCTTCTGACAATTCCACACACATCCGACACTAATGAAATTATCATGAATAATTGTTATAAAATAGGTTTTAAATACTATCTGTAATGTGCAAAATTCTGAAAGTACCTATTATTCAACAGTCAGAATTTTCTCTGAACATATAAAACAACAAAATATTAGTTGCAACTATACTCATGATTCATTGTAATCAGAATTTCTGATTTGATCAACTTTAGAACAGGCGATACAAACACACACTGGAAGAAAAGATACTTACACATCTCTTAAAGTGTATGACATTTCAGTTGAATTAAATACGCATAAATTACTTCAGTNGGAAGAAAAGATACTTACACATCTCTTAAAGTGTATGACATTTCAGTTGAATTAAATACGCATAAATTACTTCAGTAGTAATGTTTATATGGAAATTTTTTAAGTCAAAATTCTTTTCATCAATTTTATTTTTTCGTTCATCTTCTCATTCAATAAATAATTCACTCTTCTTCTCAAACAAATTCAACAACGTACATCTTCTCAACACAAAATAAATAAATATTAATCTTTTTCTATTATTATTTATGAAAGTTTAAAAACTTGTTGCGTAAATTATATTGATTTCCTCAAATCATTACGTTAATTTTATCTGCTTTATCACACATGCGTCCATCATTGGCAGTGGNCAATTATATTGATTTCCTCAAATCATTACGTTAATTTTATCTGCTTTATCACACATGCGTCCATCATTGGCAGTGGTGTTATTCTTTCTGTTATAAAAATTAAGTTTGATTTTACTTTTTGCTTACTTATGTTGTCATCTGTCCTCCAATTGGCTGTCGTCTGACCATGTCACATATCTCCGCCAACCAGCAATGGCGAGACGAGAGACTACTAGTATATTTTCTTTCTAGCATTTGTTTAATAATAAACCTTCACTACTTACTAACCTCTAGGGAATAAATTAACAATAACAAACAAAATTATAATACTGAATATTGACTAGAAACAAATGAAATATACTTACACATGATCTCTAAATTAGTAAACTATTAAAATAACCATAGATTATACTGTATTTTGTTTAACTCCTATAAAAAATATGAATTTGAAAATTATATTAAATGAATTGGCAACATATGCCAATACTCTGTAATCATAAATAATTATATCTGTGCCTAACTGTAAATAAAGCCCCTGAAAATCTGCAATGTTACCAGTGCTATTTCCAAGAACGCACTTGTTGCCAAATGCCAACTGTCTGCATCAACTGTAATTTGGTTAAAGCATCGGAGTAAACACAAACTTGTAATTGCATTACTAATAAATTACTGACACTGTGTTTATTAACATACATTTTATCTTTGAAGAAGTCTTGAGATACGGTATATATGACTCTCGTCCTATGTTCTTACATGATAGTTCACTCAACACCAAAATATGGGAAATACTGTACAATACAGGACAGTTGGCAACCCTACTAGGGAGTCATATAAACAAATAACAGGGTCAGGTATATAAGCAGNACTGTACAATACAGGACAGTTGGCAACCCTACTAGGGAGTCATATAAACAAATAACAGGGTCAGGTATATAAGCAGTAAAAGTAACACATTTATGAGGCCAATAAACAGGTAAATTGGTGTGCCCTCCACACTCATACCCATGCTCCACAAAGTAGAGTGACATAGATTGTGTGAAATCACNACAGGTAAATTGGTGTGCCCTCCACACTCATACCCATGCTCCACAAAGTAGAGTGACATAGATTGTGTGAAATCACTTTCCTGCAGCGATTTTTGGACATGTTTTAGTCAAAACATTTCACGTAGTAGTATTTTTTTCCACTGTTTACTACATACAGCCCAAATTTCCTAGTCCTGCCCACTATCGCGATAGGGTCATTCCATCCCATTTCACACACCTGCTGATAATGCATGCTGACACTTATAAGCATCACCAACCGGAAATATGTTAACAGTGTAGGGCCTAATGTCTGCATAAGTAGTAAACAAAATTTATTTATTTTAATTTTATACACATTAGAGTAATAATTAGTCAGCTTGATATTAACATACATGGGTTTAAAACGGTTTTCAAATTTATCACTTGATTGATGCAACTAATATAGACCCTAATCATAAAACTCATGGCAGTGTTAATTTTCACACACAGAAGGATATACCATAAACTGAAAGACGACACTACGNCCTAATCATAAAACTCATGGCAGTGTTAATTTTCACACACAGAAGGATATACCATAAACTGAAAGACGACACTACGCCACAAATTAACAGTCGGTATCAGCACTTGAGACTAGTTTTAGAACCGATTTTGTCAAATAAACACATATTGGGTGTAGTTTTGAGACTTATGAAGAAGTAATTATACGTTGAGTGTGTTTTCATGATTTCGTATCTTGAAACTAGTTTTTACGACTCAATAGTCGATTCTTGAGACTACCGCTTATTCAGTCACTGAGTCACTGAGACTATTATTCAGAGACAAAAATCTCGTTTCATGTAATTGATGTCTGCAGGTCATTTGAGATTCAAATTTGTACTGTTTCAGGTTATATTTTATGTACTTGAGTAGATACAGTTAAATACGAAAATGGATTTGCCTTGTAATGTGGGTGAAAATCCTTACGAGTTCCACGATCAATATAATAAAAATGATAATTATAATTAAATAAACATTTAACAACTGACACAAAAGCACATCTGCTACACTTTATTCAAATCTAACTCTGCATAGCAGTAATTAATTAGTTATTATTTTGGTTGGAAGCATACTTTTCAATGCTAATTCAGTTATTATTTATAATGCCTTTTTTTCAGAAGTAGAGGATATGTAATGTTTTTATAATACTGTTTTACATTTCCAAAATATATTTTATTTACTGCTATCTAGTGATAAATTTTTTAACTACATAATTTTACTAACCAATCACATATTTCAGAAAGATTAATTTTTTCTCCAGACTATTACATCATCGTATGGTAATATTCCACCCTTACTGCTGTCAAACAGCAGAACTCAAACTATATAGAAAGTCTGCTCCTTCTGTGTCGCTATTTTGATAAATAAACATGTTCTAGCTTTTTATAGTGGCTTTTCTGCATTTGTGTGAACCTCGCATTACTTTCGATTATGTCTCCGTATTTTTTAAGTAAAATTGCTAATGTTCCTTTGACACTATGCCTATGCAATTTCAATATTTTTTAAATGCATTTCGGCACAAGAAAAAATGTAACTAAACACAAAAAACAGCCAATCGTTGCTGCAGACAAGCGTACACGAACAGCAAAAAAGAAAAGCCTCAATTTCTACTTCGAAGAGCCCTTTGCAAGACTATACAAAAAAAACCACACATATCTCACTATATAGTATCACTTGAGAAGAGGAACTTTACAACTAATTTCAGCTAAGTACGACTCGCTCGAGAACTGAGTATTAATTTGCGTGAGTCAAGACTAGAAACTCATCTCAAGACCGTATCACATGATACAATCTCAAGACAAGATCTGAGAAACAACTATCAATATGGCCCTAAGTACAGCTTTCAGAAATGTTCAATTACAGCACCCCAGCTGTATCAACAGGTGTCCACTCAATGCTCGGTTCAACCAAAACAACATACAGTAGNTGTTCAATTACAGCACCCCAGCTGTATCAACAGGTGTCCACTCAATGCTCGGTTCAACCAAAACAACATACAGTAGAAATTTGATTTTATATTTCCATTTCCTATACTTTTCCTTGTCTTAGACCAAATTGTTTTGATCCCATTAAAAACCTTATGTTTATAATAGTTCATGTTCATGGAAACTACACTATAAAAATAATACATTTCGTGATTCTGAATTTTTTTTTTTAGAAAATATTACAGAATAATACAATTGAACACAATTATACAATTAAAAATGCAACTCTTTCTGCTTTAAACAAAACACAAATAAACAGCAATAACAAAAATGGTTGACTAATGCTACCAAAATATGAAAACAATAGATAACTGCAATTATTACATATACAGCATCTATAGAAAGCAAGGCACTACNATGTTCAATTACAGCACCCCAGCTGTATCAACAGGTGTCCACTCAATGCTCGGTTCAACCAAAACAACATACAGTAGGAATTTGATTTTATATTTCCATTTCCTATACTTTTCCTTGTCTTAGACCAAATTGTTTTGATCCCATTAAAACCTTATGTTTATAATAGTTCATGTTCATGGAAAGTACACTATTAAAATAATACATTTCGTGATTCTGAATTATTTTTTTTTAGAAAATATTACAGAATAATACAATTGAACACAATTATACAATTAAAAATGCAAATCTTTCTGCTTTAAACAAAACACAAATAAACAGCAATAACAAAAATGGTTGACTAATGCTACCAAAATATGTAAACAATAGATAACTGCAATTATTACATATACAGCATCTATAGAAAGCAAGGCACTACGTAANCAAAAATGGTTGACTAATGCTACCAAAATATGAAAACAATAGATAACTGCAATTATTACATATACAGCATCTATAGAAAGCAAGGCACTACCATTTGAAGTTTATCTATCCATAGGTGCTCTTCGATACTGCCGTAGAGTGAATATGGAGTAGAGTTATAACGCTAGCTGCCCAAAACCAACCTGTGTAACTGCTTTTCTGCCAGTACAACTCTTGCAAACAACGTGGATAAAATTTGAAGTTAGAACATTGTTATGTAAACAAGAAGATTTTTGTATACTTCCTCTAACCAATTTTTAGTGCAATTAAATTAAAATTGGTTAAAGTATTTTATTAATATAAAAAAATATTGTCTTTTCAAAATTAAGATATAAAGAAACACATTCATCACTATTATCCATGTGACTATGACAGTTGTGGTGTGGGTAGGTCAATGTTGTGGACGTGCACAGAAGACAAAGAGTCAGTCTACCTCATCTTTAGTCTACGGTTACTGCAGTCTTGTGTTTATATGTTTTTCTCTAAAATCTTCTTTCCATCCAGCTATGATGTTTACATCTACATATCAGCTTCTACTAGTTCCAAACAACCGCATCTCGTGATGCTGTTACTTAAATCATAGTTGGTAGCTCAGTATATTATGTAACGGACATTTCGGTGCTACTGTTTAGTTCTCAGAAATAGATTTTTTTTTAATGACTAGACTTTTAAAAAAACCTTTTTTTTAATGTTCTATGGTTTTTTTTTGTGCCTAAATTTTTCCCATTTCNAAAGAAACACATTCATCACTATTATCCATGTGACTATGACAGTTGTGGTGTGGGTAGGTCAATGTTGTGGACGTGCACAGAAGACAAAGAGTCAGTCTACCTCATCTTTAGTCTACGGTTACTGCAGTCTTGTGTTTATATACTTTTCTCTAAAATCTTCTTTCCATCCAGATATGACGTTTACATCTACATATCAGCTTCTACTAGTTCCAAACAACCGCATCTCGTGATGCTGTTACTTAAATCATAGTTGGTAGCTCAGTATATTATGTAATGGACATTTCAGTGCTACTGTTTAGTTCTCAGAGATATATTTTTTTTAATGACTAGACTTTTAAAAAAACCTTTTTTTAAATGTTCTATGGTTTTTTTTTTGTGCCTAAATTTTTCCTATTTCTATAATTATGTTCTGAGAAGTTATGTCAACAAAAGGATTTCAGTTTTAACACTTCCATTTTCTTAAACTCTGCCACATCATACACCACTTTTGTATTGTTCAACTGTAATATGCAGTTACTCTGCATATGTCCTTTGACACTAGTGGAGGCTCTCGACAGTTATTTACATNTTTGTTCAACTGTAATATGCAGTTACTCTGCATATGTCCTTTGACACTAGTGGAGGCTCTCGACAGTTATTTACATTTCTACATACAACCTTCTGTTGGAACAAGCTACCACTGTGAAACAGCAGTTAACATTTTGGGTACAGCTAATGTAATGCTAAAAACTACAAAGAAAATGCTGGCAACAAAATTACATCAGCTGAATTCAACAGTTATATACACTTTGCTGTAATGTTATGCTACAAACTTTACATAAAATACTGGAGACACTGAATTACACCACCTGAATTCAACAGACTTTGCTATAATACACATCGTTTTCATTCTTTGAAAATGATGGGTGACATAAAACTAGTTTTCATGAAGTTAAGTGGGACAAGTTATCTCTGTTATGGTGCTAATACTGCATTTGTTCAAGTAGATTTAAAATAAATTCCTGGGTAACTAAAAGAAAATATACCAGAAACTGCATACATGCAAGTAAACAGTTATCAAGAAGAAAAAACTAATATTGTTTCCAAAATGTTAGTCAACCACATATATATATATATATAACTGATGGGNGAGAAATAAGGGAGGAAGGGGGAGGCAGAAACAAAAACAAGAGACCACATACTATTTTTCTTTTTTCAATTAGGCCTAACTACGTCTCATACATTTGAAACACAGATAAAGTTCACATGACAAATGCTTAAAAATAACGCAAATCTAAGTTAGATTTGACAAGTGGTAACTATTATTTTCAAAAAACCTTTCAAGTGCACAATTTTTCACTACCAAAGTCTTTAAAATTCCTGACAATCAACATAATGTTATGAGCAGCCCCCTTTGCCTTTCTGACCTTCCCTAGCCCCTGTTGAGCGCGCTTTAATAACACCCGGTAACTAGAGAAGCAAGGCAGATTAAAAAACATACCACCACGTAATACTGTTCTGTGTCGGCGAAAAGGCTATCGGAACCAATGCCGCTTCTGACCCTACAAGATGTAGTCATTGCACAAATTTTCTAGTCGTCACCCCCTTCCCCCTCAGTCCGTCTCGTGTGGCAAAGAACTCTCTCGACCAGGTCAGCTCAGCTATCTAAGCTGCAATGTCAGAGTGGCTAGCAGTATCCTTATAGCAATTTCCCAGACTTCTCCAGGTATCCTGTTACAGTTCCCTAACCAACTTATGCAGCATATAAAAAAAATATTTATATTTTTTCCTAAAAATAAATTACAAATTTTTTATGGGTAACAATAACATAGCATTTATAAATTATGGATGCTCTCCAATGCACAAACAAATATTTATAAAATCTAAAATAACTAGGTACAAAGATGGCAAATGGAAAAAGGTGACAGCATTCTTAGAACCAGATAAAAGTCAGGATACAAAGATATTACACAATTCAATGAAAACCACTCAAATTGTTTGAATTATTACTTTAGTACACAATTTACTTGTAAAATCTTACAATTACACTTAAAAACATATTTTCAACAATGTCAATGCTTGTTGCATCAACCACAGAAAACAAAAAAATTTGCTAAAAAAATATGTATGATAATAGTTACAATTAAACATATAACAAAATTGTCCCCAGGCTCATAAATTGTCCTACGAAGGTAGAATAAACTTCAGCAACAGTACAATTCATAAGATGACATGTAGCAGAAGTTCTAGATTCCAATATTTATTTTCTTATTACATACACTTAACACTATTTAACCTAAATTCCCTCACCTCACTCAAATTTCCCTGATGCTAGCCACCCTGAAAGTGTCTCCGAAGTAGGGGGTATGGAGCCTTGTACGGCCATGAGCACCAGGTGCGTGGAACCATCAGAAAGACAACATAGACCAGCGAGTGGGGTCTGCGCGCATCAGAAGAGTACAGAGTGAAACTATTCGGCAGGACTGCAGAAAAGTGGGACTGGATGCATAAGTGACAGACATTTGGAATGAAAAATTTATTTGTAAAAATGCGACAAGGCCAAAGATAGACATAGCACTTTTGTTTGAAAGCGATATCTTGTAAGATGGTAAGACATGCCTAAAATCATTTAACACCTAACACCATATCGTTTCCTTAGTTGGTCCCGCACTAGGCAACTGTGTTAACTTATTCACATTTATTTTTTAATAATTTTAACCTGGTAGCGAAACATTACTGTAATGGAGAATTTCAGCTGACTGTAATGAGTTTGCATTCGGTGCAATACAAAAATTGTATACGAGCAATATGTGCTTGTATGTGACCGATACATGGAATTAAAAATCAGCACTGATTCTGGTGACAGCATGGAAATAATTGCAATCAGTGTGCACTTAAAGCAATGAAATAATTTTCCGTAAAGGTTGCAAGGAATTAAAAAATCAAATTAGCTCATTAGGCCACACAGGACAGTCTATAGTGTAGAGGAATTCCTACATGAGAAACAAGTGTGTCTAAAAAAAAATGTACCGCAAGGTTATGCACTAAATTCAATGTCTTTTTGATTTGTTTACTTGTTTATAAGAAATAGTAGCTACTTCGGCCAAACAATGTAAACTTACTCACACAGGACTTGGTCAGTGTGTACCGAATGTAAGCCAGTGCAGGAATTGAAATTCACAGAAAAACGTACCTGCTATTAAAAATTAACCAAGGCATTTTGGAAAAATAAATAATGGAACGAAAATACAGTAGAATCATGATTAGCTGCAACCCTATCATCTGATTTGTGGATTAACCACAATATGTTGGTCATACAACTGTATGAAGGTTAACAAATTAAGGGTGTCTCTCATAATACAATAGCTGAAAATGACTGATGCATCAACCACATCACCAAAAAAGATTAATCTGACTCAAACCTGTAAAAATTATCATTTGTTTTACAGATACATAAACTTGATTGACACGAAACTTAAAACTACTTGTTGCTTATCACTGATTGTTAATAGCATCTTCCAGTTACTGCAATGGACTGTATTCAATGCACAGTGGCAGAGTGCCGCGTGTTCCAGTTACCAGAACTCGCACTGAGTGCAGTCGTTTTCCCATGTTCCAATTGTCAATTTCACTGAAAAAGTGCATAATGAGTGGAATTTTTGTAGCACTGTCTCCAAAGTCAGTGCAAATGTGGCCAACAAACAAGCACTCACTTTTGGAAATTGCATGATATTTGCACATCTCCCTAGTTTTCTGGGAAATCTGAGTGTGCACCCAGAGCAGTCAACTGGAAAACACCACAAGTTTCATTTCCAAGCATGAAATGAGGAATGTAAACAAGGTTTCACCATGTTTAATACAGTATGCACACATTCAAGTACATATTTTTATTTCACAATTATGAAGCATAATGGGCAATAGCTGACCCGAAGGAAATGTCTTAGGCAGTACGAAAGTTGTAGAATTGGCCTTTGTGAAGTTTACTGTGTTGAAAATGTGTAGTTTGTGGTTTCAGTAGTAAATATGTTTCAGTCGCAGGTGTTAACCCCTGTTGTATACATGTTCTGCAACAATCTGTTCATCCTATAATGCCAAACTATCATAAGTAAAAAGCAAAGCGGAACACGCAAAATTAGTGCAACCATTTCAATACCCTTTAATGTTAGTTTAATTGCAGATTTTGGAAAGTGTAGACGGCATGTATGTGTTCTTTGAGTTTTTTTTATTAGAATTTCACTATATATGGTGATATATTTTAATAGTGTGCAGAAATTTGAGTGTGCTGGGAGTTCAGACTCTTTAAATTTGAGTCTAAACGTGTCTGATTTTTGAGTTATGACATATGTTTGGCCTTGTCTTTTCGTGTATTAGCTGATTATGGTGTTAATGATAATTAAATTGGAAATGGACAACAATGATCTTCCACCACAACAATCTTTCAGGGCAGGTAACAATTGTAAATCATAAAATACAGTGCAGGAGAATTTTTGGCCAGCCACAAGGTTAAAAAGACATTTGTGTTGCCTTTATTTGTAAACTGACAAATACTTGTTTACTTACACTGTACCAAACCAACAACTATTTAAGCTGAATGTGCCATTTTCTTATTCATAACATTGACATTCGTGCTATTTTCAGCTACGCATTGAGTACTTCAGCAGTAGGCATCTGTATTTAGTTTATTAGAGGTTTGCAACTGCTGCAATATTAAACAGACTGCTTAACAACGCCAGAGAAATCTATGCCAGTGTGCTTCCTGGAGTGTATGCCGATTTACCTGTTTCACATTTTTTCACCTGCTTTGTATGTACATGGTAACATTGTATTTTGCAGGTAAACCTGCTTGAAGCAGGTAGATCAGTAATTGCTTGTGCTCTAGGAAGACGAGTGACACAGATTTTGCATAACTTTGCTTTTCTGGAGCCATCTGCAGACATGTTAAAATCTTTAGGTACGTTTCGATCCTTCTTGGGGCGATATTTTTTCTGCGTTTTACGACTTTTCTTGTTCTTAGACCACTGGTGGGGAGGGCTATGAAGATGCAAGTGGAGAGTGGAGAGATTTGGGCGGCTCTTAACATAGATGTCTTGATAGCCAATGATGATGAAGCGAGGTGTGGAGCAGCACCGAATGCAAGGGCGGGAGGAAACAGGAGATCCCCGAGAAAACTTGCCGACTAGCAGCACCCTCCAGTTGTGTTCGAATTGGTCATTTAGTATATTTGTATTTTATTATTTAGTAATGTTAAATTCAAACACCGTCGACAGTCACTTGTTTAGCGATGGTTACGATTTGGTAATTAAGTATTTAGAAAATTTTGTTATATGCTACCAAACTAGAAACTAAAATATAAAATACGTCATAATTTTAGTAGACTAACTGGAGTCTTGCAAACTTTTCGTAAACCCAGAGACGGATACAGGATGACCAGGGAGGGCAACATGCCCCTGGCGCCGGGTTAGAAGAGGTGCAGGATGGGCCAATTTTTTTTAGATTACTAAAACTGTGAAATAAAAATAATTATACAATAACTACAAATATTTTGACTTTTACTCATCATCAGGAATGCAGGTGAGAGAGTGAGTGGGAATGCCAAGTGACCTTGACGAGGGTTGGACACAGGCGCAGGCTACAGTGTAGTGGCATGCTATTTGGAGTTCGGACATCAACCCCACACAACTTAAACTATGCGTTACTGTTGCGTTTGCAAAATGTGTGATGCGTAACTCCATATAATGTTGAAATTGTGCTGTGTAACATCTTTGTTTTATTATCACCAGTATGTCAAAAAAGCCATCAGGGGCAGCAAATAGGAAGAGAGCTCAAGAAAGGGAAAAGAAACTCAGCAAAGATCATCATTAATGTCGTCATGGCTAGGTGGAAGCAAACAAGATGAATGAAATACATATACAGTATCTATTTAACATAAAAATAAATTCACCAACAGTATTACAATGAATTTGCAGTTTAGGCCTACTAAACACAATTGATAAGAATGTTAAACTTAATGATTTTGTGTGTATATTACATGTTTTTTAATCAACTTATTTTTAAATAAATTGTAATGTATGATACACTTAAAAACTGTATTTACAAATTATTCAAATTATCCATCTTATCCTTGAGCTTATCAACTGAACACACGCATCTAGGGTGAGTGGATGCACTGCTTATTTAATATCAATTTTTTCGAGGCACCACTCTATTGCATATGTGATTTCATTAAAAGAAATGTTACTGTATATTAATAGTAGTTAGGTATTGNTTCGAGGCACCACTCTATTGCATATGTGATTTCATTAAAAGAAATGTTACTGTATATTAATAGTAGTTAGGTATTGCCTGTCTCATGTAAGTTCGCAAGATTTTGACAGTTCGGCGAAAGAGGCGCCAAATGTTTACTTTTAGTTTATGTATCCTTTCGTCATCAGCTGGTACGTCAAGTGGAGGCTGTATTTTTTATCAACACGCTGTCAGCTAATCCACTTGCCATTGTACTGTATTGCTAAACANTTCGAGGCACCACTCTATTGCATATGTGATTTCATTAAAAGAAATGTTACTGTATATTAATAGTAGTTAGGTATTGTCTGTCTCATGTAAGTTCGCAAGATTTTGACAGTTCGGCGAAAGAGGCGCCAAATGTTTACTTTTAGTTTATGTATCCTTTCGTCATCAGCTGGTACATCAAGTGGAGGCTGTATTTTTTATCAACACGCTGTCAGCTAATCCACTTGCCATTGTACTGTATTGCTAAACAAACNTCAAGTGGAGGCTGTATTTTTTATCAACACGCTGTCAGCTAATCCACTTGCCATTGTACTGTATTGCTAAACAAACTCTGTCTAAAAAATTTGTAGGTTATAAAAGTAAAAATATATATCCTTGCAAAAAATTTAATATTTGCCAACTCTTTTTTAATTTATCTGAGACAGCGAATTTGGGTTAACATTTATTAGACGGTAATTGTAGTTCTTATCACACTTTGGACGTTACAGCTAATACATTAAGAATTGAAATTAAAATTATTTTGGGGACTTGCTTGACAACGCACTTTCATTCGCTAATTCACCAATGACTTTGCAAACCGGGCGGCAGAACAACATGGCGTGTAATGGACGTAGACCTAACGATTACCGGCCCGAAGGAAACTACCAGTAAACAAAATCGCTGTACACGGAAATACATGTTACTTTAAAAATTATACAGAGCTCATGAGAAAATAAAACCATTGGTATATGTTTGTAAATTCGTTATTTTACACACGAAAGCTATATTTTTCTGGCTGGTTAGTACTTCGGGAGAGAGACAGATGGCGCGCATGGCAGGTAGCGCTTTTGTGAGCCGAATGCGTTTCTCAACAGGTGGCAACACATTGACCTGCCTCCTGATCCCGTCTTTTTAAATGTTGATTTTTCTCCTATTACTGGCTTGAAACGACACGAGTTTGCATATATTGTGTATTATTGTTATAAATACAGTATGTAAAATAAAACGTACACTTAAACACCGGTAAGTACACGGGTTTCATAAATTTTAACATAAAACTTTATACCATAATGCACACGGATGCAAAACAAATTCTGCAAGGTATGTTTGTTGCTGGTGGGATGGTGATGATGGTGTATGGGGGGGGGGGAGCGTAAATCACAATTTCTGCCCCGGGCGAAGAAATTAAACTAAATGTGGCAATTCGAACAAAGCCTAAGCTTACAGTAAAACTGTAAATGCTAAGAAATTTTTTAAAACAGTTGATTGAAATGCTTTTAACTAAAGCTTTTCTTTCAAATTTTTACTGCTTAATGCACATCTATGTCTTAAGATAGCACAAAAATAACAACTACGAGGAACATTGAGTTTGTACTAGAAAGTCTCTTTTGCAAATACTAATTGTTGTTAGCAAGGCCCATCACAATATAACTAAAAAAATACGTACTGGTACTTATACGAAACGCAGTCAAAGAAATTTATGATTTNAAGAAATTAAACTAAATGTGGCAATTCGAACAAAGCCTAAGCTTACAGTAAAACTGTAAATGCTAAGAAATTTTTTTAAAACAGTTGATTGAAATGCTTTTAACTAAAGCTTTTCTTTCAAATTTTTACTGCTTAATGCACATCTATGTCTTAAGATAGAACAAGAATAACAACTACGAAGAACATTGAGTACTTGTACTAGAAAGTCTCTTTTGCAAATACTAATTTTTGTTAGTAAGGCCCATCACAATATAACTAAAAAAATACGTACTGGTACTTATACGAAACGCAGTCAAAGAAATTTATGATTTNCAAGGCCCATCACAATATAACTAAAAAAATACGTACTGGTACTTATACGAAACGCAGTCAAAGAAATTTATGATTTTAGGAATGTTTAATATAACAAGTTGTTAATTAGCAGCTTTAAGGAATGAGCACAGCAGTGCATACTTATAGTCTATTCATGATTTCTTTACACTTTTTAAAATCAAACCTTTGAAAATTCACCATATGTATGACGTGTTGTTTTCTAAGTACAGTAGTTATGTATCAGAAGCGTTTTATACTTCTGTTAACACAAATATATCTTATTTTTGGTTAAATTTTACTTTTACATATATTCTATCATTAAATTATAGCATTTCACTTACATTTAATATGAATGAAAACCAAGAAAATAGTCATGTTGTTAATGCGTAGTAAGAAATGAGTGTGCACGAATGTGGTGCGTTGTCCCTTTGGCATGATTTCCTACACTTGGTTAAACTTTGTTTACATGAGGCAGAGGAATATACTGGAAGTAGAACTTAGCAGGTCTTCAGTAAAGTTGGTAGTAACCGTGAATGGAATATAGCTAATGAATTTCCACTTTTAATTCATGCCTTAAGGCCCGTGTATATCCCACCAATACTTACTGCTCAATCGTATCCTTGGCGTCGTATTTTTGAAAAGTTAGTGCGAGGCAGAGAACACCTAGATGAGTTGATTCAACAAGTCTTCATTATTTACGAACTAGTTGACCTAACAAGAATGTAAAATCATTGAGGGAGGTAAATATAAAATATTTAACTGACACATTTTTCAGCAAATGTAAGTATACAAAACTTGGTAATTCATATCTGTTCAAATTTTTAAAAACCAAAANACTGACACATTTTTCAGCAAATGTAAGTATACAAAACTTGGTAATTCATATCTGTTCAAATTTTTAAAAACCAAAATTTTGCTCCCCTCTTGAACATGGTGCTTGAAGCAACAATGCTTCACTGTTGTTACACAACAGTTCCCCACTATCGCAATTAATTGTATGTAGGTCTACTATGATTATAAAAATTAGCCTATGCTATTATTATTCAGCATAATTAGTACTGTTGATTCACACTATTTTCTAACTTTTTTCCCTTCAAATTTTTAAAAAAATCCTTAGAGATAAAAATGCAAATTTATGCAGCCATTAAACAAATATCTTTATTTGTGCAGTTGGCGAATTTGAATGTGGTCTACTGCACATGTTTTCGTGGATATTTTAGAATCAGACAATGTGAACATTCATACCTAAACGGTGTGGGGAAGTTTCGGGTGTGTCAGAAGTTAAGAATTGTCATACTTCAGTGTGTTACGAGGATGGATGCAAATTTTGAGTTAAGAGCAATATTTGGCCCAATCTTTTAAAGTATAGTTAGTTGGGGGACTGTGTTATAGGTCATTCACGGTTACTTCACACTTTTCTGAAACCCTGCTAAATTTCTAATTTTTGTTACAGACTAAGCATCCTTCCACTACATGTAAACATAAAAACTGCCATGTGACTTCTACGTTGTAACTGTCAAATGCTTTGTTTACAGCTGTTCAAAGAATTGAGTCATATTTCTTGAACCATTTCGTAGGAGCGTTTCTAATTTAGGCCTATAACCATATAAGTAAGTTTTATGACTTTTTAACAATGTCTGAATTGACGATAGATCTTACGGTTATTATTTTACATTGTTAACATATTTGTTATACACAACATAGCACATTACACATTAGTATTTTGCAGCGACAATGTTTAACCCTATTATAACTGCAGGGGAAACAACTGTAGTATTTAACCTCTTGTTATTGATGTGTGTTAGGTTTTTTCATTAAAAGGACAGCCCCAGTTGGAATAAAAATTAAAACGAAGGAACAACCTGTCCAACGAAAAGACATTGAATTCCAGCATGCAACTCATGTCGCTTTTTTTTTGTGTATGTAGCAGCGACAAACTTAAAAGATAGTGGTAATTATGCACACAAATCGGCCTACATAACTTTTATTCTGCTCATATTTCTATGCATTCGTACTTACTGTTTTATAGGTTTATTTCATTAATTAATTTATTTATCTGGCTGGACTTAGAATTTTGTTGGGTTTGTGGCGAACATTCAAATCACAGAAACATAAGCACATTACACAATTGTGTTTCAAACACCTACGGCAAAGCTACAATACAACACTGTGTTAGATAAACAGACGCAATTTTAAAAACATTAATTTTGTCATGAAAACAGTTCACGGTTTATTCGTATAAATGTCGCACGTCCAATATTTACAATCACAAATGTCGCACGTCCAATATTTGCAATCACAAACACATTGGCCCATTGTAATGTAATGGCAACAATACTCGTTCACACAAAGTGGTCATGACGCACGTTACAGTATATTTACTCCTGCCATGGAAAAACAGATTTATCACAATATTGTGACATGACTAGGTAGGTTTAAAAAAAAACGCCTGTACAAACTTGATGTGGTTATTTTATATATTTTTCACAAAAAGAGAAAGTAAGGCTTCGTTCACCAACATGCCATGTCATGTCATCAACGCACAAAGGTTACACAGCCATAAACCACTGTAATCCAGCAGTGTCGGAATATAATTTAATTCTGTCGAATTTTTCAAGTTTTACCGTCTTGATATTCAACAGATGATTGTACTACGTAATAAAGAAGTAGTAGAAAAAATATATATACAGAATATCATACACAAATGTTGTTTACTTGTAGTTGATGTGTATCGTCATGATACATTTGTTCAACAACAATACAGATTAACAGGAAACAAATGCGCAACAATTTTGGTCTTCTGGTTCGATTTTTACCTATTCCATGCCACAGTTGTATGCTGGTAGTGTCCGGAAGTTCAGAAAATGAGTGAATTTGATAGCGTGTGTGAAGGCTTGTAATTTGAGAGTGGTATTACGCATGTTTCTTTGCAATTGTTTCCATGTGAAGTGTTCTAATATAATTATTGTATGAAAATACGAGTGTTTGCGGAGATTACCCAAATTGAAGACGTTAACATGTCCTATATGTGTGTCATCAGCAATAGATCGCAAAGGAGCTAANCCCAAATTGAAGACGTTAACATGTCCTATATGTGTGTCATCAGCAATAGATCGCAAAGGAGCTAAATTCGCCACTTACATAGGCGAGTAACTTAAATAATTATCAAGTTTTAACATGGAAAGTGTATATAGCATAATGAATGTGACTGTGAGATATGAAGGGCTTACGTACTGCCTCCGCCAGCCTTGTAAAATGCAGAAGACCTAACCAAATCAAACCTAACTTCACAATAGGTGAATCACACGGGNTGCCTCCGCCAGCCTTGTAAAATGCAGAAGACCTAACCAAATCAAACCTAACTTCACAATAGGTGAATCACACGGGGTGGATGAACAGACGCGAGCTTACTTATTATATTTTTTTTTAGCACACTATCTCGTATCGTCACACTCTCCCCCTGTAATCATGTATAGTGAAGTTGGGTTAGGTCTTGTGTTTATCGNGCACACTATCTCGTATCGTCACACTCTCCCCCTGTAATCATGTATAGTGAAGTTGGGTTAGGTCTTGTGTTTATCGTTGTAAAGGAATTCAAATGACATGTAATTTACATAAATTTTACGTCACAATCTCTCTGATCATAGCCCTCGCCGCATCACATTTGGTAGTATGTAATGTGAATATTGTGATGTCCCTAGTAAATTTGTGTTCTGTGTGGTAAGTAATGTCGATAAATATCATAGTTTTTTTTTGGAAAAGCCTCCATTATGGATAATTACCATTATTTGCATGTTGACAAACTGTTTTTTAACTATGCTGTGTCAATGCAGTGACTGTTTGGGTTGACTGTACCAGTTTCTCTACATTATTTTGTGAATGCTTACGCTGCTTTCAGTCNTCAATGCAGTGACTGTTTGGGTTGACTGTACCAGTTTCTCTACATTATTTTGTGAATGCTTACGCTGCTTTCAGTCGCAATTTAAGTACTGCAGTGTTTTTGTTGCAGCTGCTGGTGATGATGGGTAGTAGGTTTTTCCTATTTTTATTTATTCTGGGTATGCAACAGTTGTGACTTTCTACAGACTACCAGCTAGATCCATATTAAATGAATTCACGCAAATCTGCCAAAAAAAATTTTTTGTGGAACATGAGTGGCATCAAACGTGGGGGGGGCCACATAAAATTACATGCTTCACACACTTATCAGCCAAGTATGATGAAGGTAAAAACATAAAGCAGGTGTTTAATATAACATGCCTTTATTGCCACCAAACATCCGTACAAATTTTATGTTATTGTTAAACATAATCAACAGTTGCAGCAAGAGTCGCTCCCGGCACTTGTGCGGAAGTCAAACAGCTGTTGCGCAGCANTCAATGCAGTGACTGTTTGGGTTGACTGTACCAGTTTCTCTACATTATTTTGTGAATGCTTACGCTGCTTTCAGTCACAATTTAAGTACTGCAGTGTTTTTGTTGCAGCTGTTGGTGATGATGGGTAGTAGGTTTTTCCTATTTTTATTTATTCTGGGTATGCAACAGTTGTGACTTTCTACAGACTACCAGCTAGATCCATATTAAATGAATTCACGCAAATCTGCCAAAAAAATTTTTTTGTGAAACATGAGTGGCATCAAACGTGGGGGGCCACATAAAATTACATGCTTCACACACTTATCAGCCAAGTATGATGAAGGTAAAAAAACATAAAGCAGGTGTTTAATATAACATGCCTTTATTGCCACCAAACATCCGTACAAATTTTATGTTATAGTTAAACATAATCAACAGTTGCAGCAAGAGTCGCTCCCGGCACTTGTGCGGAAGTCAAACAGCTGTTGCGCAGCACGCGACCCCGTGTGTGTGCCATTGGATGTGACCAAATAACAGTTTTGCAGTACTTTCGAAGCTGGGATTNACGCGACTCCATGTGTGTGCCATTGGATGTGACCAAATAACAGTTTTGCAGTACTTTCGAAGCTGGGATTCTAATCTAACTTCACTTCAGTATCTTCATAACTTTGCCCACTATCACGATCCATAGTTTGTACGCACCTGCTGCAAGTATAACAAGCCTATATGAGTTTGTTTCGGCATGATCAACACTGCCAATACATAGCATTCTTCAGGAATAGTAATATTATCTGGTTTTTTGAGAAGCCTCTTATTTAAGTTACGCGAATAGCACATGCTCTTGCAACAGTCTTTGGCAGTGCAAAACAATGATAATACCTTAGGCTAGTAAATGAAATATGTTAAGAGCTTAGAACAACACATTTTTATAGCTTATGTTGACCTAGTAAGTAAATAAATCCATTTAATTATTTATTCGATAATACACAGTTACTGTATAGTGACACTTATTTTGCATTCTCTGTAGTCCCGGAAAATACACTTATTATTACATAAACTTAGGTAGGAGTTTATGAAATGCAACCTGACCAAGATAACGGCGTTAACTCAGTCAAGTACCAAGTTTACTCTATCTATAGAGGTTAACAAGGTTGTAACTGAATGCTCAAAAGCAATTCAGGATTTTGAAATGGCATGAGCTCAAAATAAACTTGAATATTTAGTGAATTTATTAAATGCTGTGCTCGATGATGAGAAATAAAACTTTGTTAAATTATTTTACATCCAATAAAAAGCAGCACTACACAAAGACGGGACATTTGTATTCAGCGTCAGGTTGGTATAAAATCGTCATCCATCTTCTTGGAAAACGCTTCCCGTGTGTTCATCTAACAAACACCAAAATGNGTCAGGTTGGTATAAAATCGTCATCCATCTTCTTGGAAAACGCTTCCCGTGTGTTCATCTAACAAACACCAAAATGCGATATTTGCTTTCGTGCCTCTCTTAACACAGATTGTACTATGCCTTACTTGCTTGTTTTGGTTGCAATGTTTAGGCCTACATATTTTTGCACCATTTCAGTTGTGTCGTCTACTAAATCCCATTTACCCTGGTGTCAAGCAGGATGAGTCCAGAATAGATAAAATGAACGATTATGTTAACTCAGGGGATTTTCAGAACACGAGTAAACTTCAATCGGGTCACTTATCGAACGAGCCGAGTAAAAGTTCCACGCTAACCAGGTTAATCGAGTGACTTTTCGTAAACGCCTTAAATAGTCGTACTGTTTATGCTCTTAATGTTTGTTTACTTTGCTTTCCTGCCGAGTGTAACTATGACCTTTATCATGGATTATTTAGTTAGTGTATGTCATTACGGTTTTAATGAAAAAAAAAAAAAAAAAGTAATCCGATTAGAGGAAAACCCTCTTAACAAACAGACTGAAAATACAACATACAATTTCTCGTTGATGCTTCGAATGACAAGTTAGATGCCCCTACCAATTGAAAGAAGTGCCACTGCCTTTGCTCAGTACAATAAGAGTGACCATAAACGTACTTTCACAACTGTCAACAAATTAGCTTTAAAAACCATTAAAATGCCTAATACTATTCTGCATACATATCACTGGTTAATTTCTATAATTACACATTTCAATGAAAATCTGTTAATATTTAAAAACTCACAAAGCAAGTTCATTAAATATGGCGCTGGAATTGCTTTTTGCATTTATTACCTTAATATCTAGTGCAGTGTAGGTCCTGATTATAAGAGTCGCATATACCATGCAACTGTTCATGAATAAGTATGTCATGTTTTTAACAGTAAATACATAAATTGTAGATTATAAGGTGTGTTTGCATTGTTTGCTATTCTGTTAGTTCAGCACTATTTCTACTATTTTTATGCTAGTTTACGTTCATGTTAATGGGAGCACTTTTTTTGTATGCTGTTCAGGTGGAAGTGGCAGTTGTTGTTTCTCCTATAAAATGTGGCTATTTGTGCTTCTTGCTTGCCGAAGCACAGAAAAAATAGCAAAAC
>NQII01001837.1:116979-168691 GCA_002778355.1 Clitarchus hookeri | reverse complement strand
AACCCAAATAAAATCCAGCCACATTAAAATTACAAACGTCTAAGAGCCTTGAGAATGATGATTGTGAAATGTAATTTGCTGTTACAAAAATTGGTGATGAGAAGATGTTTGGGCATCCTGTAAGAAGTGTGCAGGAATATGAAAATAATGAAGTTACATTTATCCTTGACAATAAATTATCCTGAGTAGCTTGAATTTTTAATATATGTAAACTACACAGGGGCAATAATCATTATTAAAATTAATTTATTTCAGACATACCAGTTATTTTCTGTTTGTCCGCGTTGTCCCCGCTGAAAGCAAATGCTCTTTCTGCTACTTCACTGTTTGTGAAATACATCACTTGTTCTCGGATAGCAGAAACTTTTAAGAGCAGTGTTGCCAAGTACATTAAGAATATGATTCCACACACACGCATCATTATTTCGTAGTATTTTAATTTGTTTACCTTCTTTTCCCCTTAACTATTTGTACAACCTAGCAACACAAGTTTGTGAGTACATTCACTTTAATCATTGTGTAATTTGTTGTTGCTGTCGATTCGTCAATTTATTTCAAGGAGTTGCTGCATTCAATTTTCATTAATCCGCAAGTGGTTATTATAGATCTGTTTATTTATTTTACTGAGTTGAGATTGAATCTCTTGTTTTCCTCTCAGCTACTTTGTAGGTTCTGCACATTTATGTTTATGATTGGTAATGCGGATTATGATACACATTATTGTGCTATTGTAATTTTTATTTCTTTAAACATTCCCTTGTCTCTAGTCCTGCTCAAGATATGTACATAAATGGAAATCACAGATAATTTTTAGAGTTTAATCTATTTGAGCTGTCATATTTCTGTTTCACCTCTTGTTAAGTTAAGTATTCAAGTATATGTCTTTCTTGCTCATTATGTTTACGATGTGTACATTATGTTATACCTGGTTAAGTGTAAGAGAAGGCATTGAAAGCCTTAACTTTGCCAGTATAAATAAAGTCAAAATAAATAAATAGCATACCACGCGAAGAAACCTTGCATAACACACTGTTTACATTTTCAAGAATGGCAATGCTTAGGGACAGGAATTTACAACAGAATTCATCAACAGTTTGTTAAGATTTAAATGTGCCGTGTTCATGTCTGAGAGTTTCGCTTCTTTATTAGCTGTCTTCCACACGAAAAGATATATTATTTGCACATGTGATTGCTACAAGTAATGAGTTCAAATGGCAAATTCTACCACTACATTTATGCTGTGGTTTGCGTATGTTATCTGTATCCGTCCTAGTTATTTGCACTTTAGTTCACATCACATAAAAAAAAAAAAAGCATTTATTCGCAAGACATAAACAAATAGGTATTAACAACCTGTTTAAAGTGTTTACTACGAAATCAAGGTTTTAACCGTTAAGGCAGTTTTGTGAAGTCGTGTTGACCACACTTTCATTCGTAAGTAAAATAAATGTCGTCCCCACAATGGCACTAACATCTTAGCGCAGTTCACAGCTAAATGTAATAGGCCCACATACACATAAAAAATTCTGCATGGATTTAAGATTGTGTTAAGTTCCTCGCATGAATGAATTGCTGGAAAACTACTGAGATGATTTTCAGTTTTAAATACACATTTGATTACACAACCGTGCACTTGTTTCACCATATTGATGACTCACAGCATGTAAACAAACTTGGCATACCTTAACCTTATTGTATACAAAGGCCACCAACCATAACTGCAGTCAAGCACTAATATCACTGATGTTGTGATTCATCAGTGTTCTTAGCAATAAGGGAACAGTCATCAGTGAACAGTAAACAATTTGTTTTCAGTAAAATTGGCAGTAATAATCATTAAAATTAAAGAAAATGGGTAATATCGTGAATTTTACTGTTAACTATAATTCCACCTTGAGCTAAAAGATTACATAACTACTTGTGCATAAAAGTCATGGTGATACTTTCTTGACTGAAGAAAATACATTTCCGTAACAACATAAATTCCATCACATGTTGCTGTAATTTTTGTATTGCTTTTATAAAGAATTTTAATAACAAATATAATGAAGCACATTTGTAAATCGCACAGTGAAGCTACACATTGAATCGCCCACCAGTATCCTGTTTCACTGGAACTGCACAAACACTGCTAGTTTCAGAAAAATTGGTGTTTTCAGTAATGAATCTAGTCTCACGCAGGCTGCCCCCAATGGTGCGTCAAATGAGTACCAGCGATAATCAATGCTTGTCAGCAATACTGGATCAGCTGGCATTACTGAAATAACTGGCTAGTGAAATCTGTATCAGAGGGCGACAAAAGCTTAACAATACTGCTAAACAGCTCGAATACACACCTAAACTAATCAGGGGCGTTGTTGAGATATGTTAGCTACATAACCTAACTCATGGCACATTGATACTAGCAATTTGGGCCATGACACCACCATACAAAGTATTTGTGCTCCAGACCCCATTGTGTGAGATGTTTCAACTGCCAAATTTTGTTTACTTAATTCAACTTTATCTAAATTAACAACCAAAATGACAAAATTGCCATTTACAAAACAAGTAATTATGGCCATTGAGTTTCTACCATCCAAATACACAGTATAACATGAAAATGTAAAACTTTATTTTGAAAGGACTAGGCCTAGCCTAGGTTATGTATAGTGACAATTAATGTTCCAAATTGTTAGAAATATTGGAACTTTGTATTCACTATAGTATGGATAGGTAGTTTATTTTCTAAAAAAAAAAACATTAACACCACAATTAGTTAATTCTTTTGCAGTTAATGTTTATGGTATTTAAAAAATAATTAAATAAAAATTTACNGGCCATTGAGTTTCTACCATCCAAATACACAGTATAACATGAAAATGTAAAACTTTATTTTGAAAGGACTAGGCCTGGCCTAGGTTATGTATAGTGACAATTAATGTTCCAAATTGTTAGAAATATTGGAACTTTGTATACACTATTATACGGATAGGTAGTTTATTTTCTAAAAAAAAAAANACACTATTATACGGATAGGTAGTTTATTTTCTAAAAAAAAAAAATTAACACCACAATTAGTTAATTCTTTTGCAGTTAATGTTTATGGTATTTAAAAAATAATTAAATAAAAATTTACTTTGTTTATTTAACATGTTTGTTTTCAAATAAGAGATACTTATATTTATATCTCATTTTAGTTATTGGGATGGGATGTTATGATACTCAACAAGTGGCAAAAAAAAATTATTGCAACCGAAACCTATCAAATCGCAAATTCCAACCCATGAAGCCTCCAAATGCAACGAGTAATAGCTACGTCAAATATTTTCTTATTAGAACTTTGTAGAAGCTGTATGTTACTACTAATACCTGTTTATCCGAAAAGTAAATACGAGTCATTTCTACCTGGTAACTATTTCATTACAATGATCAATTTTAAAACAACTATTACTTTGCTGTTCGTACATAATGAAATGTTTATCTTCTAACATGTGTATCTTGTTCAGCAGTCATGCACTGCATTTCACTAACTGCCGAACTCCTTGCTCTATAGGCCCTAATGTAAGCTACAGGAAATATTCCAAGCCCTAGTAGGTCCAATATAAAAATGGATGATGTACAGTGTTCTGTGAAGCACAAGGTACAAATACAAAAACAAAACAAAACAGTATGATATTAGTAACACTTACGTTTTGGTTTCTGCTTCTCCATCAGCATCAATTGTTCGTGCTTGTGCCAAGCATCAGGACGTTTGGCTTGCACCACCACCGAGCTGTCCATTGCCCGCGTGGCCACCGGTGATACCTCCGCATTCAAGAGCACCATCGAACCATGAGGAACGCTGCCACCACACTGCAGGTTCGGCTCCAGAATTACAGTCGAGTGATTTTCAATTAAAAAATTCGAACAGCAGACACAGAGGCCTCAAGAAAATATTTTTATAGGTTAAGAGTTCGCGAAAAAAAANCAATTAAAAAATTCGAACAGCAGACACAGAGGCCTCAAGAAAATATTTTTATAGGTTAAGAGTTCGCGAAAAAAAAATTTTTAATTTAGGCCCCCCCAGTTAAGACTTTGCTACTGACTCACAACATAGTAGGCCTAAGAAACTGNAAAAAAAATTTTTAATTTAGGCCCCCCCAGTTAAGACTTTGCTACTGACTCACAACATAGTAGGCCTAAGAAACTGCTGACAAATACGAACTGTCGAAACACACTGTCCCGATACACTGGATCACTCACATTTATTTGGGCTTCCACACAGTCAAACATTCAGTTTGGCAGAATCTCAAACCACATAGAAAACATATGTGACATCTTCAAAATTTTGAAGTCGTCTGTAATTGTAGGGTAAATTTTAATTTAAAAAAAAAACGTAAGTACTTTTTAAATTAACCAACTTTTGATAAATCAAGTTAAAATATTTTTAATAAATACCTTAGCACAATATTTACGTACTCGTGAGGTCACCTGTTCCCCGCTAGATTTGTTTCACAAAACGTAAACAAACCAACGTGAGAGCAGTAACCTCTACACTAATCTTTCCGTAGGACTGCAAAAATAATACGCCGCCTAAATTCCATGAGAAACGCAATGTACGGTAGACTTGCACAAGGACGGTGTCACACAACGCAGGAAATCCACCAACACTCGCAGTCCGCTATTGCATTCTCCACCCAAATGAGGTTAAAGTCGCAATAACTTCCACACAAACACGTATAACGTCTTCCAGAAACAATTTTATAACGCCGTATCTTGAAGGAAAAAAAATTAGCAACCAAAGTACTTACATTTAATCAGCAAATTTCGAAGCAAAAAGACTTGTCAGTCTCAAGCTCTACACCCCATCTGAGATGCGTGCACCCCCCCGAGACAGTTTTGCCACAATGGACTCGCCCACTCGGGTCAAAAGCACGGGAAGCAAAATAATAACAACTGTCTACGACACAAAAAGGCGCAATTTTAGGTTAAAATATTTTCCTTAACCTTTCTGCACACATAAACATTATGTTTTCAGCGCCAAACACGAATATCCGATGTAAACAATGTTTTCACAACACTTTGCAGATGAGACAGTATGTACAATGTGCGAATCTTGAAATTTTTTGAAGCATGTAAAACATTATTTCTAACACACTGCAATTACTAAGTCTGCGATAGGTATAGACCATGACGCACCAATAACAGATAACTTCCTGTGACGCAATTTCATCGCACACAAAATTCAATGCCACCGAACAAGAATAACAAACGAAGAAGCACGCCCGAGCACACAAATATCTTCAAACATGGCAGACACTGGTGTACTGTACACTGGCGTGGTCGCGCGCTCTAGCGAGCAAGCTCCCGTGATTCCCTCGCTCAGACCGAAGCAAGCGCCAAGCTGTTGTGACGAAGCACTAGTGGGTCAACACTCACATTACGTTCTTTGTGAAAACGGTCACTGCGTATTTTCTCTTGAAAACATGATATTACGTTTCAAAACATAGATGTTACATGTGCACTATTCAATATTCAAAATTTATTGACTACACGAGGCGTGGCTTTTAGCAAAATACTGGAGTTGATTGATGTGTCTCCACGGCAACCAAGCTGACTTGCTTCCGCGTTTTCTATTGGCTTCTTTCGCCCTGTGACATCACGACGTGGCGTGCTGTGCCAATGAAAATACAGTTTACATTTAAATATCTGGCGAACTCTACCTCAAGGGTAAAAGCGTCATGTCCTTCTATTGGGTGAATGAACGCCCAAACTAACCGGTCGCTATGTGAGAAAACGACTCCATCATTGGCTCACATCGCATCTTCTAAGCCAATCATATTCAAGGCGCCATTTAAATTCCTCCCGAAAGGGAAATGGAAGTAAACACCAACTTTAAAAAAATTAGTTGTATATCTTCAAAAATTAGAACATCACTTAAATAATATGGTATTCTAACATATGAAAATACAATAACTCCGTATTTAAAGCATAAGCTGTATCTAAAAATACAAAATTATCTGACAATACGTACACTGCCACTGCGCATCTCAAAACAGGTTATGTTGGTTCCATTTCCCCCACCGAGCGTGGGAACAAGGACAGCAATCTATGACGTCATGGTTTTAGTGACTGGTTAGATCAAGAGAATGCTTTCGTTTTTTGTGTTTTCGTCTCGTGTTGGAGCTATGTGGTGAAGTGAAGCTTAAGAAGAATTAGTAAACAAACCGAGATTCTGAGAGGCAAGCGCGTACTAATATCGCCCTACGCTGTTAGCGAAATGCGTGGCGTATAATGAATGCACTGCATTCGGAACTACTTAGNCGCGTACTAATATCGCCCTACGCTGTTAGCGAAATGCGTGGCGTATAATGAATGCACTGCATTCGGAACTACTTAGTAAATAAAATTAATTTAAAAGTAAATTATTAAAATAATGTTGGCAAATTATTAAAATGGTTTTAAAAAGCCAATTATTTTTANGTAAATAAAATTAATTTAAAAGTAAATTATTAAAATAATGTTGGCAAATTATTAAAATGGTTTTAAAAAGCCAATTATTTTTATTTTTTTTTCTATTTACGCGTTATTTAATCTATTCTTTACAATCGTATTTGTCAGAGTAACTTCAAGAAGTATCCTAGTAAGCCCTTCTCTGTCTAGGCATATCAACTTCCTTTTCGTCTCTCTCTCTCTCTCTCTCTCTCTCTCTCTCTCTCTCTCATTTTTTTTTTTCATTTCCCTTGTATTTCTATTTTACGCTCGTGCAGTATAAATTTCCTGTAAGTTAAAATGTGTTATTTTGCAAAAAAAAAATTTCTGATCCTCAGAAATGCAGAAAATAGGTGTTACATTGTATTACCCTATCAGCTCACTTTTTTAAAACCTTTATNTTTCTGATCCTCAGAAATGCAGAAAATAGGTGTTACATTGTATTACCCTATCAGCTCACTTTTTTAAAACCTTTATTCGCGTTCAGCTTGACAATAGATTTATCGCAGCGATTTAAAGTAAAAGGACGTTGGGGTACACAGGTTATGGCACCGCAGCTCACAGAGCTTATTTAGAGTTGTTAGTGGACTCAGCTTATCTGGACATTCGCCTAAAGACTAGGTAGACTAAACCTTCGGCTTTTGTTCATGTCCCCAGCACAGCCTCATGATTTATCATTGGAACTGTCGTGATCAATCAGCAACTTGAACGTTTGTTTACGTTTTATTTTCAAAGCTGACACACGCTTTTATAAAGTAAATATTTTGCGTGGCTTGAATGTGTTGTAGTTTAATTAAAAAATTGATCAGAGAAAGCGAACGAAATCGTTAATGTAGGTAAGCCTATTTATGTAAACAGCATGCTAACATCTAGTCCAGGAAACATTGCTTTCTACAGTTAAATATATTGACAAAAATCCTTTCAGGATTGGCATGCACACACTATAATTATACTACGACCTACTGGAAAGTGGAGAATGTTAATCATAGCAGGCTTCAGATTTTTCTAAAATAGATTAACCAAGTTTAAAAGGGGGGAAATATTAATTGTCAACGATCTTCATAAACATAACTTCCTTTAGCAGAGGTCTTTGAGCTTTCCTTGCCTTTAAAACATTTCATTCTTTAGAATTTAGATCATGCAAAATTACGCAGATTATGAACTATCACACAGTACACTTACACTTAGTAACCAATAAACTTATTTCATATTCCTTGAAAACCGCAGTCAAAAGGACGTATCGAGAAAATGGAAATTAAGATATTGCATCTAACAAAAGTAGAATTAAAACTAAAATACATTACGGAACTTTACTTATCCCCTTATTTTTTCTCAGTTCTATAACCTATATTCAACTGTGAAAATCAATAAAAAGATTATACATGCTTCATGCGTATGCGATAGTCACTGCCGAAAACTGTGACAAATTCCACATTAGCCCTTAGTAGCTTTAAAATCTCTGTTTGGTAATAAATGAAGTGGCTCACTGAAATATAAGCTTATTTTAGACATTAACCTTTCTTTCTATTATTATGTGTATTATTTAGAGCAANAAGTGGCTCACTGAAATATAAGCTTATTTTAGACATTAACCTTTCTTTCTATTATTATGTGTATTATTTAGAGCAACTCAATAGAACAAATGTTTATAAATGAGCAACAGGAGCGACCTTGACTAAGTTTCCGGGATTAAATACAGTTTAACATGAAAATTTGACATAAACACTATGTGTATATATATATATACACACACACACGTTTTGTAACGTTTTGAGATACAAGGATGATACTTTAAATTATTTACCCTGTAAGCTTACATGTAATGTTAGAAAAAATACCGCAATCTGTGAAAAAAGTAGCTTTTGACGCAGTTGCTGGAACTATGATTANTTACATGTAATGTTAGAAAAAATACCGCAATCTGTGAAAAAAGTAGCTTTTGACGCAGTTGCTGGAACTATGATTAACTTATGAAAGAAAACTTGGATGAGGGGTAAAAATTATTTATTAACTAAAAATATATTATACAAAAAATTAATTTTCAAGATCGACAATTTTTATAGTATGCAGGCTATTGATAAAAATCATACAGGTGTAAGTCAGGGACTAACGTCTTTGAAGATGTAACCAAACACCATTTTCATCAAGGAATCAGCCTTGTACAACCTCATTTTCGATTAAAAATGCCTTTGGTGAAAAAATTCAAGGTCCCGCTTCCCAGGCCCTGAAAATTTGAAATAAACTCGGTTCACTGACAAAAAATGTTTTCCTGGTGTGGGTGTAACTGTGGGTTGTAATTCAGAACTTTATCAATTTTGATACTTTGTGTTGACCTGCTTGCTGCAGTGGGTGCAATAACTGTTTGAGAGAAAATTGGTTTGTATGCATGGATACGCCCTCATGGATCACATGTTCACCATATCTTTGGAAAACATTTGTTGCGTACAGGATCAGTAATATTCAGAGTCCTTCTACCAGGTCAGCTAAAAGACCATCCTATTTGCTGGACGAGTCCTGAATGGCTCCAAAAACAGTGTTTTGAAAATACCCATGTTGCTTAACTATCTACTGACTTGCCAGAACAGCACACAATAAGCTTAGTGGTAATAGCTGAGGTTACTTTCCTGAACATTTTACAGTGCAGTGAATATGGAATGGTTCATTGCCGAATTCCACTACAAACATCGTGCTGCAAACATTGCGAAGACCCCAGTTATCTTGATTGAGTTGGATCGCGTCTCGCTGTTCTGGATAAAGGAAGTGCAGCAATCTGTTGTTGAATTTTTTTACTCACATGGAAGCTTTAAATGCAATCGCCTCCTTCCCTGTGAAATCCTCAAGCTAAATCTATTCATGAAAACTGGGAGTCTCTTGAGGGCTGGTGGTAGTCTCACAATTCCATATTAAACATCTCATCCCCCTACCATGAGTTCATAGTTTAACTATGATAACTAGCAACCCTTTCCACAAGCTCTGCCGCCATAGTGGCATGCAAACATCACAGAGCATGATAAAATAAAAATACTGAAGTCTTTCAGATAAGAAAGCTATTCGTCGTCATTTGACATCTTGTTGCCACTGATTCCGAGTGAAAACTGTAGGGCCTCTTCCATGCTCTCATGATGGGTAGTCTACCGACTATGTGGATTGTGCAATCCAAACACTTAGCCACAGTAGGTTGTTACGATGGCATGGGCAGACCTTCATGCTATGACCTGCCTGAACATACCATCTCACATATAACTGTAACCAGACTAGCAGGTGGAGGAATTCAGTAATTAGGTTGCGCGACTGCCCAAACACCGTGTTAGTATTCTAAACAGAGGACCCCCCCCCCCNCCCCCCCCTTGCCAGACGAAGTGCGAGGGCGAGGTGGTGCGCGAATATAGACCATTGTGACAGCTCGAAGGGCGTCTGTTCTCGCCTCGACGCCAACCAGTGATGTTCCAGAGGACTAAAAAAGGCGTCGACGTGCCGGCCATCATAGTCCACTTAGATAATCAGCCTTCGGCTATGTGCAAGGCAGAAACACCGATCCAATAATGAACAGTAAAACCTGGCTTTGTAATTATAAAGATGATTATAAAAGAATACCCCAACTTTGAAGGTCCATAATATAAAAACCAAACCACCTACAACCTTGATTGAACAATATTTGGCGAATATTTCAAACTGGTATTGGTACTCCCGCCAAGAAGTCTGGCCATCGTAAGGGGTGGTCTCAGTTGCGACGCCCTTCCTCGCTCCTGGCTGCTCGACATCAATGCCATAGAGCTGACGGGTATCATCCAATGTTGCTGTATTGGTTACGACTTGCACTTCTTCATCACTTATATCTCGACTGCTGTTGCAATAATTGTGGAACTCCGCTGCTGAAGAAATTCCTGCCATTCTTTCTTCAATGCACTCATTTCATTCTCCACAATGTCCACTCTCCTACTGACACTGTCCAGCCTTTCATTTACACTGTCAATTTTCTTGTCCGCATGGTCAATTCTCGTATTAACTTACTCGCTGATACCTTCTATTTTCCTGTCTACATTTCCATCTTCAGTTTCTGTTTTCCTTTTTACATTTTCAATTACTGTGTCACTTTCTCTCATTTCTAAATCACTTACATTAGTTGTATGGCTATTTACATTCTAGTTTACATTTATATTACGCAACTTACTTGAGTCTAGTTCTGAGGAAATTTTTCTAGTTAACATTTACTGCGATAGTTGTGCAAAACAGTCTTAATATTTTGACCTACTACTATTACATCTAATTAATTTTTTTAGTGTCACTAATTACTTGCCTAACTTAATTTACAATTGAATGCCTTCATCCCACTTCTGACACAAATGTTACAAGAATGCTAGGGGCGTATTCGATTTCGTGAAGGATGGAGGTCTTAATAAAAATAAAATAACTAAATTTCGTTTTTAATTTATTCACAGAATTTATAATTTACAAAATTAAACTACCTATATCCTCTATTATTCTTGTTATTCTCAGTGAATGCTATATGTAAGGTCAAAATAAATTCTAATTAGAGTCCATATCATTGTCTATATTTTTATCAGCCACTCACACTCATTATTTACAAATATTCAATCTGTCTATTGCCATCATTCCAAGTGTCTGTGACTCACGCATCCAGTTCAATAGTCCCGTCTGCCAGTCTCACTCTTCACTGTACCGATGCTCGCAGTCCGCAGACTTCACTCCCGCTAGTCCCTGTTGCCGCCACTCGTCGCTTTGCTGGCTCGTCACTACGCTGTCTTCGCACACCTGGTGCTTAAGGTTGCACAATCTAAACCCTGGTTCGGAGGCTCGTCGTGGCTTAAGTAGTGTCGCTGGTCCGATCTATAAGGTTCCCCGCACCGCGAGTCTCACTGAGTGAGGCTAGGGCAATGATCAGAACATTCCTGCGAAGATACGTAACCCCAGAAAAGTCAATCCATCCAAGGTCGGGAACGCAGGAGTTCCGGTAAGCTTATCTGGCGCACATGGTGGCTCGCCTTTGTAAGTCACCGCACGCTTATCAGATTACTAGCCTGACCTTGGCACACTCCTTCGTTCTCTCGAGTGGGATGGGGCAAGGGAAGCGATGCAGAACAGCAAGCATGTAACAGTACTTCAAAGTTAGAAACAGAAGCTAAAGTTCCATCTATCATGGGTAAAACAAAACACTTGAATAGGTTATAGAAACGATTTAAAGCATCATTTCAAAGAACAAACGCAAACAACAAACCCACATAAAATACTATAGATCATACATTTTAAAATTTTAGCTCACAACAATTACCAATTTAATGAAGTTACTGACAGTTATCAAGGGAAAAGGGACAGATTAAATACCAAGGGAAAATGATGGGACACTGCCATAAAAATTTGCTAGGAAAGAACATTATAATATTAAGCAGGTAAATGCCGCAAAATAAAACGGCACAAGAGGAATATATTTAAGTGACGTGAATATCTAAGTACCCCGAAAACGATTATTTTATTTTTACAGCGGTGAAGAAAACTTCGTGTAACCTCGACATTATCCGTTCACGAAAATAGGAAATACGGAGATGTTCCATATTTTGTATGTACTCAGCTCAGTCCCGTCTTCCGTCATTACGAACCACTTTTCCCTATATTAACCATATATTTCCGTAAAATTTTCCTTGAATATACAGCTATTTTTACAGTGTAGGAATCGCTGTTGAATTAGAGAAAGCCAGCAGCTAAAATAATCAGTAGAATTTCACTGATACGAGGAAAGCAGGTTCAACAGATCTGCAGTGAATTTCGCCGATTTGGAGCTGTATAAACAATTCAGATTTTAGAGTGCATGTGTGTGCAGTTTTGAATTTGGGTTTCCGTTATTTCACTTCGTAAGCGGCTCTTTGACTAGGCTACCTATATCAAGGAGGCCGTTATTTTGAAATCTAGCTTTGAAAAAATATATCCCTTGATCGAAACTGTATATATTTTAACGATCCTTACACTGACTTAGTCTGCTCCCTATAAAGTTGGCAGTGATAAGGGAAATGTAGTTCCATCTCTCAATGCCGTGTAAAAATGTGCAATGTTTAAATTTATTGACATCTAAATTATTTCTTCTGGAATCGTATTTTATATAAAAAGCAAAAATTAAGATATTAGTTGTAAAATAAGTGGTTTAATGTAATGAATACACGTTATGTGTAGAAGTGAAAGTGCAATTATTTGATATGAAACATACTGTCCATCAGGAATGTATATAGTTTATTGTGCTTTCGCTATATGGACTCTAAAATGCCTTTGGGCAGAGATGTAGAGCAATTCAATATAAAACAATTTCGTACATAATGTTGACAAAATTACATGTTTTACCACAAAAATCACTTCAGAAATGGTTGTTTATGCCCAAAATAGCATTTTTCCTTTAAAAAAAATTGTCTAAAAATAAAAAATAAATGTTTTGGGAGAGTCCTCAGAAGAGCAAAACGGACTCGAGGTTACTCGATGCGAGAGACGAAAAGTCCCTAGAGCAACAAGCGGATCCGAGGCTCCTGGCAGAATGAGCCACACAGTCCTCAGGGCAGCAAAAGCAGATTCGAGGCTTTGAGCCAGGTCCAGCAGATCAAGCGGATCAGCAGTCGTGGCCCCCTCCCCCAAAAACCCCATCCTGCACCCCCCTCATGAGAACTCATGGGTGAAGATGAAGGTTACGCCTACATCTTCAGCTTCGTCTCCGACGAAGCTGAGGTCTCATGTTTCTTTTTGTGGAGGAGAAGTTATTCAGCCATCGGCCAACCGACTCTCGTCACACATTGTTTCATGACCTGACTCGCGACATGTTTGAGACACTTTTTGTAGCTCGCATCGTGGTCAGTGACGTGGTCCATGTCATACTTTGAGGAATGTTTCGCAGCTCTTATTACGTTTCGCGGCATTGTTCACGACATACTTTGAGCCATGTCACGTACCTCGCGTATTGATTTGCGACACAGCTNTACGCCTACATCTTCAGCTTCGTCTCCGACGAAGCTGAGGTCTCATGTTTCTTTTTGTGGAGAAGTTATTCAGCCATCGGCCAACCGACTCTCGTCACACATTGTTTCATGACCTGACTCGCGACATGTTTGAGACACTTTTTGTAGCTCGCATCGTGGTCAGTGACGTGGTCCATGTCATACTTTGAGGAATGTTTCGCAGCTCTTGTTACGTTTCGCGGCATTGTTCACGACATACTTTGAGCCATGTCACGTACCTCGCGTATTGATTTGCGACACAGCTNGTTACGTTTCGCGGCATTGTTCACGACATACTTTGAGCCATGTCACGTACCTCGCGTATTGATTTGCGACACAGCTTGAAACACGTTTCTCATAATTTCCGATACTCACTATTCGATTCACTGCACGATCGCGGTGGGTGAAATTTTTATGGATTTTTGTGAAGTTTTTGTGTAATTTTCACGAAGTTTCACGAAGTTTTGCATGAAGAGTTTAGGAATAAATGTTCGTTTTACATAACTTGTTTCAAGATCGGTCGTCCTCGTCTGTTGGCATGGATGATTGGTATGGGAAGTTGGTCTTTCTGGTTGGTCTTGTTCATTGTTGTAACCAGTTTGGCAGGAGTATGTCTGCAGTGGTTTAATTCAAGGGTGTTGTTAGTCTCGGGTGGAGTCAGTCTCGGGTGGAGTCATTCTTGGGTGGAGTCAAACTTGGGATGATTCCATCTTGGGTTGAGTTAGTCTTAGGTTGAGTCAGTCTTGGGTGGAGCCACTCATTGGCCAATACGGTTGGCTGGTATTATTTGCTGGTATGGCCATTTGGTATGTTCAGCTGAGGGTGAGATATTTTTCGAAGTTTATCAGAAGATTTGGGAAGTTTTTGCGAAGATTTGCAAAGCTTTTTCAATTATTTTGTTAAGTGTTCTAGTCACTTTGGCAGGAGTTTGTCTTGGTTGGTGTCAGTCTTGGGTGGAGTTAGTCTTGTGTGGAGTCAATATTGGGTGGAGTTAGTCTTGAAATTAGTCAGTCTTGGGTGGGGTCAGTCGTTGGCTAGTATTATTGGTCGGCATGTTTGGCTGCGCTGGTTGGTTGGGCTGGAAGGCAGGTATGATCGTCTGGTATGGTGAGCTAGAAATGGTAAGTCTATATGGTTTGTTGGTCTAATAGGTCGGTTGGTCTGACTGTCTGGTATGTCCCTTTGGTTTGTTCAGCTGTAAGTGAGATGTTTTGCAAAGTTCTTGCGATGATTTGCGAATTTTTTGAAAATATTTGCGAAGATTCTGCAAAGATTTGCTTACAATGTGGAATTTTTTTGCGAAATTTTAGCACAAAGAGGTATGCGATGAGATTTGTGTTAGGCGACATTTTTAGAGCTTGGTCGTCATTGTCTGTTGGTATAGATGGAATGTATGGCCAGTTGGTCTTGCTGATTGGTCTTGTCCATTATTCTAATCATTTTGGTAAAAGTTGGTCTTGGCAGGAGCCAGTCTTGTGTTTAGTCAGTCTTGGATGGAGTCAGTCTTGGGTGCAGTCAGTTGTTGGCTAATATGGTTGGATGGTATGATTGGCTGGTCTGGTTAATTGGCCTGGTCCTTTTGTATGGATCTTTGTTATGTTATACTAGTAATGACCATTCTGTATGATTATCTGGCTGGCCGGCATGATCGGTTTTTATGGTTGGCTGATCTTGATGGTTGTTAGACTGGCTGGTTGGAATGGTCGTTTTGGTATGGCCGGTTCTTATGACTTGCATAGTCAGTTCGTGTTTTGAGATAGTATTGATGGTTTGTATTTTGGCTCATATGGTTGTTTCATCTGGTTACCTGGTATGGCTGCATCGTATGGCTGGCTAATATGAGAGATTCATATATTTTTTTGGGTTGCTGATTTATGTTTGTCTTGGTTGGCGTCAGTCTTAGGTGGAGTCAGTCTTGGGTGGAGTCAGTCTTGGGTGGAGTCAGTCTTGGGTGGAGTCAGCCTTGGGTGGAGTCATTCTTGGGTGGAGTCATTCTTGGGTGGAGTCAGTCTTGGCTGGAGTCAGTTTTGGCTGGTATCAGTCTAGTGTGGAGCCAGTTTGTTGGCCAGTATGGTTGGTCGATATAGTTGGTCGGTATGTATGGCCGGCCTGGTCGGCTGGTATGATCCTTTGGTATGGCTGCTAGTAATGGTCAGTTTGTATGGTCTGAACCAATCACGAGGGTGGGTGAAAGGGTCTTGTGGTCGACGAAATAGCCAGGGGAGTATAGTGTTGGGGTGGAAGTGGTTGAACGATAGTGAGTAAATAGAGCTGGCTGAATTCATAGTAGTGTGAGGAAGGTGGGAGGGGGGGGCGTGGTCCATGGCATGGAGGCGCTGAGGAGGGGAGTTGAATTTGAGCGAGTAATCATATGAGGTATGGCAAATTATTGGTGAGGGTGGAGTGGAACCGACTCATCGGTCGAACCATAGTGAGCAGGTGGAAAGGGGGAAAATAGCTGTAGTGAGAGGAATGGATTGTGTGTTGAGGGAAAGGGGATATGGGTTGGTGGTCTGGCAGTGAGGGGGGCGGGGAGTCATGTGGTGGGTAGTTGGCGAGGGTGGAGATTGAGGGGGATGATCTATGACTATTAAATGATGTGGGCGTCCAACTATGGCGAGTTAATAGTGAGGGTCTGAGAGTATGGTGGGGGCTTGGTGGTATGTTGAGGAGAGATCGAGCTATGGTGTGCAAATGGCGAAGGACGTTGAGAGACGAGAATTGGATATGAGTGTGGGTGGAGTGGGAGGGGAGAGGGTATGTGTGTTATGTAAAGCCAGTAATTCGCTTTGATGTCCAGTTCAATGATCGACTATATTACCAATGATAAATGGCACAGAGGTTCGAAAGGAACCGACTAATCAGTCACCTGCTGATCGTCATATTTAGGAGTGAGTGTTCTCTGCCATCATTACGAGAATCGAACCCTCAGGGCCACACCCACCCAACTTGGTTTTTTGCATTAGTTATGTAATTTTTCTAGTTTTTTTACAATTTTTTTTTCAGATTTTTTCCATTTTTTCTAGACTTTTCGAGTTTAAGGCCACTGGGGTCAAGNTTTATTATTCTGATTTAACATTTAATTTAACAAAAATTAGGGAATAAAAAATTTTTATACTATAAGAACATTTAAATTAAAATACTGCACCCATTTTTTTTTTTTTTTTTTTTTTCTATTTTCTGGGATTTATTCTCAATTTTTGGTTTTATGGGTTGCTGTGGTCAAGGTAAATAAAGGTGACCCACAACCACTGTGGTGGTCGGAGTTCAAAAATAAATTTTTTCGTCGATTTTCAGAAGTTATTTTGTCGACTTTGAGATTTTTCTTGATTTTTTTTAATGAGGTGGATGTTAAGGAGAAGTGTTGAGGCAGGTGCAGGACCAAGGTTGGCTGAGAAGGATCGTTGATCCACCTGATCCGCTGGACGTGTCATGGAGCCTCGATTCTACTTTGCTCAATCGGGACAATTTTACAATTTTTTGGAAATTTTTGGGTGGTACAAGGTGATTTTGGGGCAAAATCAATCTTTTCTAAAGTGATTATTGGGGGTAAAACAGGCTATATAGTCGGTAACATGGGCGCCCAAGGCCGACGACTGCGATCCTGGCTGTGACATCAACCCAACCGAGTTGGCGGATGGCTTCGACCTCCGATCCCTGATTCACTGGGCCAGAAGGTAGATTATCCTACTACTAATGTCAGTTACGGACAATCAATCTCAACACAGACAGCACGGTAATACACACATACGTACACTGGGGTAATTTGTAGGAACTTTTTTTCGAAAATAATTATAATAATTCAAACTCGTTCTATGTACGAGAATTAAATAAAAATCTTAACATAATAACGCTGGGATTGTATTATTGTATAAATCTGAAGTTTACCTTAATTAAATTACGTAATAAGTTCTGTTTTGAAATGTATTGTTTAAAACAAAAATTATTATTATTCTCTCGCGTTCAAATGCCAATTTAAAGATATCGAGCAAATTTTTTAATTTCCAACTTGCTTCCAGCATTCACTTTTTCGTATATATATTTTTTGTTTTACAAACAAAAAGCAATCTAAAAAGGGCATATAGGAGTTAAAAAGCGCGTAAGTATAACTTTAAAAATACAGTTAACACAACTTCAGTGCCACACACTGCTGTTACTTCACATAGTATAGTAACAAATAGATATTTCACATTTCACCTAATTAGAGAATGAATACTATTCTTCACGTTCGGAGCAATGTTAAGTAGTAGGGTCGCGAAAAGGTACAAAAATGGGCAGAAAACTATATACTAAAGCAGAGCTTTCAAAACGTAGAAGAAAAATGGGGTGAAATGCGCGCCTGAGGTGCACCGTAGCCATTCCCCCTGTCCAGACATTGAACTGCTTTTCTGCTGGTAGCCCTATAAAAAAAACGTCGTGGATATGGTTTGAAGCTAGAACACTGTTTATATAAACAAGAGGTTTGAGATGTTTTTATACTTTCACTATCCAATCTTTAACGAAATTGGATTAAATTCAAATCGGCAAACGTATTTTATTCATATAAAAGAGTTTGTCTTTTGAAAATTAAGATATAAACAAACACGTTCATCACTGTTGACAATGTGACTTCAACAGATGTATTGATGTGGTCAGAAGACGAAATTCGTTATACCTCATCTCTTTAGTTCTGTCAGTAGTTAATACCGTCCAAACCTCAGTTTCGGGAACCCAACTTTCCGAACTAAGGTTTTAGTAAAAGTGTTTATTACCTTCACACAATACTCAGAGGGTGGAATGAGGTTAGTATGGAGCAGCGCTGGAATGCAAGGGCGGGAGGAATGGAAGATCCCCGAGAAAACCCGCCTACCAGCGGCATCGTCCAGCACGATTCCCACTTGCGAAAATCCGGGAGCCGACCCCGCCAGAAATCGAACCCGGTTCGCCTAGTAGGGAGGCGTATAGTCTGACCACTACACCACCGCGGCCCCACCCGAAGGCCAGGTTACCGAAACTCTGGTTTTAGTTTACGGTATACACGTACTGTATGTGCTCGATCAAAGAGGGACTCGGGGGGTAAAAAGTGTTATACTTAGCGGAGTTTGGTTTGTTTGTCTGTTGGCGTGGAAGTGCACCGTCCTGTGTGTCGAGCGAGCGGTGCCTTAAGAAGGGCAACAGCCTGTGTCCACACTCGGCGACGAGGCTCGTGTCTGTCGGCAGTCGCGGGCCATGACGGGCGCTAGACAGAAGTGTACATAGAGCGCGCGCATGTCGACACTGTGCCAGCGAGAACTCCGGCAGTCGTCAACAAAAAAACAACTATCTAAACAACAAGTGCAGCTGTTTAGCGGGGCTTTCCTGGTTACCACACTAACTAGTTCAAGTTAGGTTGTCGTATTTGTTATACAGGGTGTATCTAAATTAGACAGACAAACTTCGGCTGCAGGTTGATCCCGAAAAAAGAGAGAAAACATATACAATTTATAGTCCAAAGTGAATCCTAAGGGTGTTACACATGTCTGAAGTTGGACCTGAAACACTAGTGTATTATAGTGCAAATATTGGAGTATTTTTTAAAAATAAAACATTGAGTGTCTGGATAATGTGCAATGTAACAAAAATCTGTAAACACAACACCTGTAGGTCACCGTCATAAAATTATTTCATGGAAATAATCTCGGTTGCTACCGTTATTTCGACTAAATCTCAATGACGTAGTAGCTGTAGCATACTTGGGATTTAAAATATGGATTATCAACCCGCATGTCAAAACTAACTTTACGTATTAACTATAGTCTATTCGTGGTTTCTCCGCGTTTTTTGAATCAAACCTTTGAAAACTCACCCCATGAATGACGTTCTTGTTTGTTTCCTAAATGTCATGTATCACTTGAGTTTTATACGCCTGTTAGCATAAAGTACCTTACTTTTGTTCACTTGAACTTTTATTTATATTTTATGTATAAATTATATTTAATTTATAATTAATATGAATAAAAACAGGAGGAAAATAGGTGTGTTGGTAACGCCTAGTAATAAATAGTTCTTATGCAAAATTTTATTACACTAATTGCGTACGAATTCGGTGTGCTTTCCTTTTGGTGTAATTTTCGAGACTCGGTTAAGCTTTGTTTGCATGAGGCGGAGGAACATCCTGGAAGTATAACTTTAGTAGGGCTTCATAAAATAATGAAGTAACCGTGACTGGCCTGTAGACACTAAATGTTTCATCTTCAGTAGTTGTAATAAATCAGTGCTTCAGGTCCCACTTCAAAGATATGTAACGCCCTTAGGATTCACTTTAGACTATAGGTCGTACATATGTCTTCACCTTCTTTTTTCATGACTAACCTGCTGCCGAAGTATGCCGTCTCATTGAGTAACACTCAGTATGCACAGACTGTTCACGGCAAAGTAAGCACTTTTGAAAACAACCTTTGAAAAAATGTGATTTTACATTGTACACTGGCATGCACACTCCCAGTTAAGTAGACAAACGAATTAAGTAAGACAGTTCCAAGTATTTACAATATATTTCTAGTGTAATGTTACATTTATGGTAAATCAAGTTGTTTTTCCGCATTATACCTAAATATTATAGTACGATTTTGCACGCAAGTAACATATTTATGTTCCTAACAATTTCACGTTTTCTTTACACCGACGCATTAATAACGTAATAAGGTCCATGACAACGTAAATTTTATATATGACGGAAGAACACAAAATGAGGCAAAAAATAGATCGTAAGCAGGGCTTTCAGAAGCGGTCTTTACTGCGAACAGTCCATATAGTAAAAAAGTTAAGAAGCAGGAATTTTTGATCCTAAGATTTAATTATATAATTACAGTAATTATATAACTACAGTAGCTCCAATGATCAGAGAGACTTATGGTTGTCCAGCGGTCATGGGTTCAATTCCCGGCCGGGTCAATGGTTCGGCAGGAGTGGAATGCTATGGTAAACCATCACAGGATCATCCTGCCTAATTATAATACGGTCATTCCAAGGTGGCAGCTTGTATCACTCTTGTCTTTCCGCGTGCTTGGTGTATTGCCAACCATCAACACATGCGCTAAGAACTATCAGCTGTGTAAGTCATGCCTCTTTCGCTTTCATATTATTAAAGTAATATCAATTTTGTTACGTACTTATAACGTAGAGAATTATTTACAATACTGGAATTAAATACCTCAACCATCACTATTTTCGGCGTGATTTGTAAATGCGTCCCACTTTTATATTTTTCGACACGCGACGTCCGCCATTTTGCACAACAATGGTTATTTGATAAGTTTTTGCCCTTAAACCGAGTAACACATATAATTATCTCCAAGCTGCAAGCACGTGTACTCCAACATGGGCACATAGTATTTTGATATTATACAGCGTCAAAGGATGCAACTAACGATTTAAATTAGTATATTTGACCTTAATAATTGCACAATGCTGGATTAACTATTTTATGCCTCAATAACACAATGAATAGCAGACTAGTCAACCAATGGCTTTGACTGGGCTGAACACATCCTGCAAGTGTCAGTGGCCTGCAGCACATGCTTGGCGTGGCACAACATTCCGTTGTTTTCTGTTGCCTATACATACTACCATCTCCTGTGCCTGTGCCCACTTACTGTACGTGCCTCTGCGGTGGCACCTTCAGGATGATCAAGTTCATAAAAGTCCTGCGTGTTTGCTTCTATTTGCACAGTAACCAGAAGAAGAGCCCTTCAAAAAAAACTATCTTTCGAACTCTCAAGATACCTCAGAGGCGACACTATCTAAGGATTGAGCCTTTAAGATTCTTGTCAAGAATTGTGTGATTTGATTATTCGGTTTAAGTTAGTTTCAGCTAATAATGACATGTTTTTTTACTGATAGTTTTCAAGTACAACGGACGCTCGCTATTAATAATCATTTATAAAGTAGTGCGAGTGTAAACAAAATACTTTGTTCATTAAAATTGTAATAGTGTCGTTGCTTATCATTTGTACTCGAACCCTGAAGCCAACCAACTTTATTAAATGTGTATTCAAATTGATATCGCAATGAGCTATGGTCATCCTGGAACTCCGCATCTAAAGTCGCGGTATTTCAAGGTTCACTTCAGAGGTCGGCGTCGTGAAATTGTCTTGTACAACATAAAAAAACTGCCACCATGTTACTATACTGCCGTGAATGAATAGTTATATTGGGAACGTGGTTGTGTCGGCGTACGTTTAGGTATCTATGATGCCGAACTATTTCAAAACTGGCCCATGTGTTCAGCCCATCAAAGCCATTGGCTGACTAGTCTGCTATTCACTGTGTGATTGAGGCAGAAAATAGTTAATCCAGCATTGTGCAATTTCTAAGATCAAATATAGTCATTTAAATCGATAGTTTCATCCTTTAATGCTGTAGCACGGAGACAGGCGGCGATACGGTGCGGCATTGATGCTCACAGACGTCGGATGTTCTCCTGAGGAAGATCCTACAACAGCTGACCCTTCAAATCCGCCGTAGTTGCCACTGGTGGAAGTTGCCACTGGCCGTACAATCTGGTCCCAAACGTTCTCGATGGATGAGAGATCTGGGGACCATACTGGCCAAGGGAGCATGTTGACATCACGAAGTGAGGCAAGGCATTATTCTTCTGGAAAATGAGGTTGTCAAGCTGCACCATAAAGAGGAGCGAACGTGGTCGCAGAATTTCCTGAGCGTATCACCGCGCCGCCACGGTTCCTTCAATCACCACAAGTGGGATGCGGGAATCGCAGGAATTGGCACCCCACGCCATTACACCTCTCGTTGGGCCGGTGTGTCGCTCTACAACGAAGCGTAGACCATGGCTCTGGCCAGGACGTCTCCACACTCGAATTCGGCGGTCGTCTGTATCCAGACAGAACCGTGATTCGTCGCTGAATACCACTCGTCGCCAATCCGCAAGCTGCCATGCTGGCCGTTCCTGACAGAAGGTCACACGTGCTCGGCGATGCTCAGGTCGTAATGTTAGACGTCGTAAGGGACATCGCGACGACAGATCCCGCTCTACTAGCCGCCTGGATACGGTACTGGTGGGCACAGGTGTATCCCCAGCTGCCGTGGCGTGTCCTTGGATGGTGCGCAGCGACGCCCATGGAGTGCTTACAGCCTGTCCTCCCTGCTGGTGGTCCGCCGGGGTCGACCTGAGCATTCTCGACGAGTGTGTACCCTCCTGTCCCCACTGCGTCCAACAACGACTCGCAGTGTAGACAGAACGGTTCAATTGGCGAGAAATGCACCAAACCGTCCAGCCTGCCTATCGGAGGCCGACAATGCGGTCTCTCTCAACCTCATCCAGCTGGGCAAAGGTTTGTCGAATGCACCGTCGGGGCATGCTGCGTGTTCACAGAACTCGACTCTGTGGCTCATACTGCTACTAAGGCATTATTCTGTGTTTTGCAACTATGGGTGACGGAGGGTGCCTCCAAGTGACACATCCGCGCAAGCAAACCGCATTAAACGCAAATGGGACACATGTCGGGCTCTGAGAATACTGCGTGGCAACCTTCGTTCTACTCGTGCGATTATTTCGTGGTGGTCAATGTTGCCGTTTGAATTTGAGTTTACTTCAGAACTGGATGGCACGTTTGCCGAGTAATGTCTTCTGTAATTTTTTTCTGTGCCATCTTTAAAACACAACGCTTAGAAAACATTATAGGATGTGTGGACATCTCATTTGTAATTACAAATATTTTAAGTACTCTTACTAATATATGTTTTACAATATAATATACTCAACTGCACTAATTTATTCTTCGCAAATTAATTCAGTTACATGCGCCTATTTTAACGTTGAAGAGTACCCATGACCTAGAAGAAAATCCGCACTTATCTAAGAGTGTAATTAAAATTAACTACAACCCGTTCATCACACCGACGACAGGTTTGACGATAGTCAAAATTACTTTAGCTGGACTTCGTCACCGGCGCGTCTTCGCGTACTTTTCAATGGCCTGCCGCTGTGTCAAGAAAGTAAAATGTTCCTTCCAGGCGGCAAGCGACGGGCCATGGCAAAAATCCCTCACTCTAGTTACTCATTCCTTTGAGAGCAGCCTGTTTAAATTCCAGGTTAAGTTGCTAGTTTTTATCTCTTAAAATATTGAACTCGTGTTATTATTTTTCTAAAGCACCGGCGGCGTCAGTATAAGCGCACCTTGAAAATCTTAAGGACGCGCCCCTTGTGTTTTTTCTCTTCAGTAATGGAAATCTTTACCTTCTTATTTCTTTCTTCCTTCTTTTTTTTTTTACTTTAGTTATCCCTCACACCACTTCTCTTACTTTCCACTTCCGCATTCACGCTTCTCCCGTCGTCCTTTTTCGCAACACTTTTGATTTTTTTTTTTTGTTCGCCCGGCTTTGTTCTTTATCGGCTTATCCTTGCCACGGAGTGCATAAACTGCGCATGCGCGAGCACACGCTCCCTGCCGCGTCTCACTACTTCACTAAATCTGTTACATTCTCAACAAGATAACGATAAGAATATTTTCAAAGCTTGGGTGCTTTAAACGGTCTTCATTATCTTTTAATTACGGCCTTAAAGGCACAGCAAAGCAAGGTATTAGCACTTTAATTTTTTTTTTTTTTATGCTGTGTTGGCCCAAAGGTGATGGTCCTCTCTCTAGCTTCTATCAGGGAAGCACGCACAATACGAACTCGCTGAGTAATTAATAAGCTGTTAAAGAATAAAATTATTGTAATACATTATATTTGAATATGAGCCATAAATCTCGAGACGGAGAGAAATTAAAATAATAAAATATGCAATACGAGACAGAAAAATTTATTCATCATAAAATAACTTACATATATATTTAAACTACACAATACTTGTTAAGATGTAAATATAATTATTCAGTGAAGGAAAAGACGTAACACCAATACAAATTATCCCATAAATAGCGATGTCATAGGTTAAGAAACCGAAACCAGAATAAAATTAATATTACCGATCGCAGGCCAGAAGGTCTTCTCTTGAAGCTGCAAAATGTTTCCCAGAAAATAATATAAAAGTTAAAAAAATGCGTGCAGAAACAATACTTATTGGCGTTCACAAGCACTCGCCCATAAATCGTTGAAGGAGAGGAGTGCTAAATTACTTAAGTCTTTGTGCCACAGTTTCATCGTTTAAACCAGGAAAGTAGCCGTTATGTTAAAGCAAAGCCAGAGTTGAAAATAGTACATACTAAAGAAATCCATTCAAAGTTTTCTGTACGGCAAAGAAAACTATTTCTTTGAGGCTGTTTTGTTTAACGTTACACAAGTTGCTTTAATTCAAAGAGAAGGTAAGAAAGACATATTGTTACGCGCTGACGCGAGCTTCATGCGCGATCCGTCTCTGGCGGAGGGAGGGGGGATGTCCCACCTCGACTCTCTTAGGGAAGTGATTGACAGCCATGACCTGCCTCACATCACAACCCCTCCTCCACCCCCTGCTGGATAAGCCGATGAGTTTAGATGATGCGCAAGAATGTTCTGGGGACTAGGACCCTCGCCGCGACATGGCATTTAGAGAAAATTTTCTGGGCAATGACCTACGACCCTATAAATACAAGCCACAGCTGGACTGTCGGCAGTCTTTTTGTGGAAGCCAATCAGCTGAGTGCGGTAATCGAGTGACGCGTAGAGGACAGGCGACGACGGTAGATTGCGAGGCGATGGCGGACGAGGTGTTTGTGGTTTGAATGGACGAGAGGGCGTGATACCCGACGAATGAAGGCTACTCTGCACAAGGTCGCTTGGAGAACTCTAGAACATTGCGGACTCGTGGGACTTGGACTAAATTGAGGTGGGACTGAATGAACGTGTAATGCGGATTTTATTGTAAATGTTGGAACTGTCAAATATGGACATATAATTTATAATAAAATAATTGAATAGGTTTTGATACACTGTCTCTTGGGACTGATTTTTAATTATCTAATTACACTAATTTCTTTGAGGTAAATTGTAAATTGTATTGATTTAATTCATTAACTGTAAACCGCAAGTGATATAAATTTATTGTGAGAATTTGGGTAGTTATTGTAAATAAAATTAGTAAATTATAATTCCATCTGTTTTGCTATGACCATAATTAAGGCCCGGGGACAGCCGTTATGTGGCCTGCTCCAGAGTAACTTCACCCTAGCAATTTAATAACCCTAGCATCTGTGGGCGTAACCACAAAGACACCCTTCGGTAAAGGAAATTAGTGGTTACTTTGTGTGGAACACGCGGAGGAAGCCGCGGGCAGAAAACTAGTAGTGATATATTATTAAAGACTACGCCCTGGACAGAACGATGTTACGAGAATCCTTAAATGCACTCATTTAATGGACGTCCCTATGGCGATGCAGTTGATAGCCTCAGAACGTTGTATTCAAAATGCTGGTAAGTTCGAATATTTATGTGCTGAGGCAAGGTATTATTCTCAGATCGTTTTTTCAACGTAATTATGATTATTAGAGGCTATTCACGGCAAAGTGAACACATTTGAAAGCCCTCTCATTTGGAATAATAGTCAATAAATATATTTTATTTTAGCCTTAGACGTTAACTTTGGAGTGCGGTAGAATATACACACTGTGTGTATTACTTATATGGCAATATTTATTTTTAAAAAAAGGTGGTTAAAGGATAAAAAAACGGAAAGAAAAAATAGCCAGGGTTTCAAAAGTGCTCACTTTGGCGTGAACAGCCTATGCTATTGTGTTGATTCAGTAAAGGAAACAATTTTAAATATGTGGAAATCTTACAAAATTTTACATTTATAATTTTTGTGATTATTTGATTGTTAAATGTTATTTAGTGTCTTTTCATTAAATTTTAATTTCCCGAAATGTTAATTCCAGCCACTTTAATGCGTATTAATTGTCAGTTATTTGGGTTTTGATTCATTGTAAATTTTTTTAAATATCATATATTATATTTAAGTGTACTTAGTAATATTTTTGCCTTATTTAATTTGTTCTTTAATATTTCACGTCATATTTTCTAGAGTCGTCAGCAAGCCGAGTACGCTTTAAAATTGTAACTTTTATAAGAACGTTTTGATCATGGAAGGCTAATGGTACAGGAGGAGTGAGCGTCGACAATATCTTAGAAAATGTAATGTTAAAACTTGTGTTTCTGTGGTTTAATGAGCACTTCGAGATAGCGCGGGGTCGCTGGCCATGCGGGCAAAGTAATTCAATAGGCCCAAGGCGTTTCTGTGGATAACACAATATGTTAATGAGAGGTCTAGGTCAATGCCATTTGGTGATCGATCTCTTTTTTCATTGTCTTCTTCCTATTAACCCACAACCATATCGGTATACAAAGAACATTTCTTCCTTTAATTATTTGTTTCAATAAATTGCAGTAACTTTTCAATAAAGTGTAAGTTTGACTGAAACCATTATGTAAAGCCGTTAAAAAATGAGTCTTTTTTTTTGTAATACGAATTAACTGAGTTTTTTCGGANCCAAGGCGTTTCTGTGGATAACACAATATGTTAATGAGAGGTCTAGGTCAATGCCATTTGGTGATCGATCTCTTTTTACATTGTCTTCTTCCTATTAACCCACAACCATATCGGTATACAAAGAACATTTCTTCCTTTAATTATTTGTTTCAATAAATTGCAGTAACTTTTCAATAAAGTGTAAGTTTGACTGAAACCATTATGTAAAGCCGTTAAAAAATGAGTCTTTTTTTTGTAATACTAATTAATTGAGTTTTTTCGGGNTAATACGAATTAACTGAGTTTTTTCGGAGACAAATTATAAATTTTAAGAACGTTTTAAATTATATGGTCAAAGGTGACAATAACATCTATAACATTTATTTTTGGAACTCCGGGCTTTATTAAAAATTCTAATTGATAAGGTGAACTCAGTAAAATATTTAAAGAAGAATTTTTTAATAAAAATCTAGTCCCGACGTTTGTCTGTTGTCTTGTTAAAATATTTAAATTTAGTAGGGTAATTTCTTAAAGAAATGCTCTAGACCTATGTGTTTAGAGAGTGTAATTTTGAGTGTGGTGCATGTTTTATTGACTTGTCTTACTGCATAAATTGCGTGATAAATCAGATTAACTGTTAACGTGTTCTTTTCTTTTATATACTGTTTATCTATGATTTCACTTATGTATACACTAAACACCCGTCCAACTCTACTCTCACACATGAAAAGCAAAATCTCTACGCATACACACACGCCCACACACACACACCAGAAACATACATAATACGTTCAAGTATTTTACAATGAATTTCTTTGTAAGGCTGACTTCAAGAACTTTTTTATTTCTTGTTCGAGAGCAGTTATTTAGGCACAACCTGTGTAACTGTGAGCTAGTAACAGGTGTAATTTTTTTTTATGGTAACCTTCTTGTATGATAACGTTTCACGTGTTTTTAAAATTTTATTTCTATAAAGTTGTATTTTAAAGTTGCAATTGTAAAGTTGTTCTTTTGCCAAGTGCATTTATACATATTTGATATTTATTGCTCTGTTAGGTTAACAACATTCATTGATTCTTACTGCTTTTGAATAGACGTGACGAAAATTTCATTTTTTTGTAATTAGAATTATTACTTATTATCTGAAGAAAATTTTACTTGTAATCTGTGGTTAAGTGATATACAAGGCCATATGGCCTTCGCCGCATAAATAAATACGATATTATATTTATTATTATTATTATTAATAGTGTGACTGGGCTATAAATCCATTAAGAAAGTGTCGAACTACGGCAGCGGTTAATAAACAAAGGGTAGTTGCTCGAGTAGATGACTTTATTTCTAGCCTGCTGCCAAATCAATTCGCGAAAATGACACATTCCTGTAATCAACCAAGTTGACTTGTAGATACGTGGGCACAGACCCTGAAGACTGCATCCACGATATAGCACGTAGTTTCCTCTTCTTGCTCATTGTGTATTCTTCCGCCACGTGAGACAATTAGCACTTCCGGAACGTAGTGCTTATACCCGTGCATATACATCAGGTTACACTGTGAACTTATTGTATAATTAAATGCTACACAGTCGAGTCACATTATTTCGTCACTTGCTGATATCAAGAACAAACGTCATTGCTGTAGTTATTTTATTTTACAATATAATAGTTTGAAAATCGTCTGGAGGATATATAAAAAGTAATTATAGATCTTGAGGAATCAACAGAAATGATACAATTCACACTGAAAAAAGATACCAAGAGTTACTTCAAGAAATATTAAAAATACCGCTATGAATTGTTTTTGGAATTTCTAAAAAAAAATTTGTGTTAATAAGAACAATTTTTTGCATATTTTTTACTTGTATCAGTTTATGTTTTTTTGTAGAGTAAATTTTGCTGAGTGTACCTTAAAATGAATTAAAACGTAACATTTAAATCGCAATTGTAAAAAAAATTTGTAAATGTTTTTGTTTATTATATTTGTACGTCCCAAAACACTAAAATTCTGATTTTGACATGCCATGATGCAAAAACTATGCGAGCTAACTTTTTTGGGAGGATACATTTTTTATAAGTAAAGTCTACGAGAAAAAAAGTATTTCATACAAATATAAACTGATGCGTTTTTTTTTTTGTAACCATCGCCCTTGGAGTTTCGTCGACAGCGAGGTCCTTAGAGAAGGAGCAAATTGCTCTGAGTAGAAGGAACGGTTAAGGAACATGTCTTTTTCTGTATGGTCTAATCGCGGTTTCTTCGTTCGTCGACAGCGAGGTCCTTAGAGAAGGAGCAAATTGCTCTGAGTAGAAGGAACGGTTAAGGAACATGTCTTTTTCTGTATGGTCTAATCGCGGTTTCTTCGTTCGTCGACAGCGAGGTCCTTAGAGAAGGAGCAAATTGCTCTGAGTAGAAGGAACGGTTAAGGAACATGTCTTTTTCTGTATGGTCTAATCGCGGTTTCTTCGCACTTTTCGAATCAAACCTTTGAAAAATCATTCTATATACGACGTGTTTGGTTGTTTCCTTAGTATGGCATGCATCGCAAGCGTTTTAGACATGTGTTGACATAAAAGTACCTTACTATCGGTTAAATTAAACTATTAAATATTATTTTATCTAATTGTTAATTATAATATTTCATTTATAATCAGTAGGGATTACGTACAGAGAGAGAAAAAACGTTGTGATGGAAATGCCTAGTAAGAAATAGTTCTGATGCAAAATGTTATCACACTGAGTGCACATGAATGTGGTGAACAGTTCCTTTTATGTAATTTTCAAGACTTGGTTAGGCTTTGTTTTCACGAGGCGGAGGAATATCCTGGAGGTAGATCTTTAGCAGGGCTTGAGAAAAGTTGGAAGTAACGGTGAATAGACTATACCAGGTAAAATGTGGTTCATCGGTAAACAATAATTTGCATATTGAAACAAACATTTTATGAAGTAAAACAAGTCTTTTTCACGACGCAGTAACGTGAATTTTGCAAGTTACTGTTCGTTTCTCAAGGAAATATAAATCGTCGCCAGGGGCTGGAATGCATTCCCTGAAAACATTGGGATTGTTCCCACGCCACTCGAAAATCCTTGGAAACTCCTAGCTTTCAAAATTCTTGGAAAATAATGTTATTGGGATTGTTCCCAAGCCACACGAAAATCCTTGGAAACTCCTCACCACCAAAATTCTTGGAAAAAAATGTTATCTGCTGAAACTTTTTAGAACCGTTACACTGAATTGATTTACAAACCAGGCAAGCAAAATGTAAGTTTTAATTTTCGTACTAAAATATTTACGACATAAAAATTTTTTGTGGAAATGTTAAAAAAATTTTTCTTTGTGCAAACATTAAATATATAGTACAAGTATTAGAAGTTATGGTGCAATCTATGTTAGCTTGTCTTTTGGTTTTTTTTTCTTCATTAGCTCCTTAACGTACCGATTAAATTTTCATTTCCAGGGTTGCAAAAGAAGAAATCTATGGTGTGAAATGTTCTTAAGAAATTCTTATAAAGACGGACCTTGTGGAATTTATGGGAATGTTTTCAGTAGATCCGTGGCACGCAACCAATTATAAAATAGATGATTTGTCAGCAGCAGTCAACAGCATTGACCAGGGGATGGCACTGTCGGTATTGGTGTAATCTTCTGGACTAAAACAGCAATGATTTCATATATTCAGCAACATGCTACACGTGAACCAGTATATTCGGAAAATATGTTAACGTGTTGATGTAGTATACATGTGCGAGATGTCTCGCGTGTTAAGCAATGAGGGCAGCAAGAAGTTACCGGATGCAAAGTCGCTGGTGCAACTCTGTAGTAGAAGTCACTGTTTTTGTTCTGGACATTTATTGTCCATTGAGTAGTTATATCATGTCTACATTTAAAATTTCGTTGGTTTTCAATTTACGCGACCAAATTTCGGACACGCAGTTTGTTCAGTTGTCGGTCATTTGCCTCCCACTGGTCAGGTATAAATAAGTTGGACTGCAGGTCTCAAAATTTTTGGAAGGGTTTTTCGTCTGGGGGAAAGTGAGAGCAGTGGAGTTGTGTGGGTTTGCCCCTGAACAGTGACAAGGCCTTAGTAGGGGAACGCCAGACATTCAGAAATGTGGGAAATATCGGCTAGGACCTGTGTTGAGGAACCAGGGGTTATCTCGGGGAAACCCTGGAAAACCCGAAACCCGGATGGCCGGACCGGGAATAGACCCCAGGCATTGCCGAATTCGAGTCCAGTAGTTCACAATTAGTGAACCTTGCGCAACCTCGCTCTTTCTGCCGGAAAGAGGGGCCACGGTGGTGTAGTGGTTAGAATACTCGATGTCCACGAAGGTGAACCGGGTTCGATTCCCGGCCGGGTCGACCCCGGATGTGGCAATCGTGCTGAACGATGCCGCTGGCCAGCGGGGTTTCTCGGGTATCTCCCGTTTCCCCCGCCCTTGCGTTCCGGCGCTGCTCCACACTCACCTCGCTTCTCTCGAGACCTCGACGTTAAGAGCCGCCCAGATCTCTTCACTCACTCTGCCTGAAAGTGCGGTGTACTAGCCCCAGGAGGAAGCGCCACTCCTAGTGGCGCCACTCCTAGAGAAGACGTGCTGGGGTCCCCGCACTGCAAATTGATACGTGCCGCTGCGTGCTGCACTTGGCTGCAACCACCTGTTGCGCGGCTCCTTGGCACGGCAGGGGAGGGGGAGGGGGCGAGGGTTGATTGGCTGATTGATTGCGGGAACAGGCTGAGTGTATATCTGCGCCCACGAGCAGCTCCAGCCCTGGCGACGATCTGCTTCGCCGGCGGAGAACAGCTGCAGTGCGTTTGCGACGTCCTCGCCACTGCTGGAAGTGACTTACAGGCGATCGAAAGGCTAACATTATTTTCCACGGTTTAAGTATATTACCTACATATTTATTCAGTTTGATGTCATGAGACACCCTGAAAAAAAAAAAGTATGACAATGGCGGGAAATTGCTTTTCAAAAACAAATGAAGGGAACTGTATGAATATTTAGTTCATATATTTTTTCGTACAAACCTGAAGATTGTGCTAAGTTAATACGCTATGCTGTGCGTTTCATCAGGATGCAGTGACTAATATTTTCTGTGGGTAGTTTTAATGTGGCTTGCCCGTATTTCAGGATTAACTTTTGAGATCAAACGTAAAGTCGAAACAGCCGTAGGTTNGCTTTTCAAAAACAAATGAAGGGAACTGTATGAATATTTAGTTCATATATTTTTTCGTACAAACCTGAAGATTGTGCAAAGTTAATACGCTATGCTGTGCGTTTCATCAGGATGCAGTGACTAATATTTTCTGTGGGTAGTTTTAATGTGGCTTGCCCGTATTTCAGGATTAACTTTTGAGATCAAACGTAAAGTCGAAACAGCCGTAGGTGAACCCCACGTGTCGGATTTCAAAGACATTAAACATTTCACTAATGACTTCAATGAAAAAGTTAGATGAAACAAAACTCCGTTTTGAAATATATATTTATTTTTAATTTCTACGAATTAAGATTATGACTTAAAATGATCATTTATGCTACTGTAAAAACTGTTAAATATGTTTTAATTATTTAATATTTAAATTTAGTTATAACCAATATCATAAGACGAAACCATAAAATATTGTCAAAATCTAGAAAAAAAATTTTGTTCTTGGGCAGTCTTGATAAAAATTCAATTCAACTTAAATATGTCTTGACATATGTTCTGTAATGATAGCAGGGATTTACGAGATGTAATCCTAATTATGTATTGACATCTTACTTATAAAAAACTCTTCTGGAATAGACTTGTTTTTGTTTTGTGCGAATTACGTTAAGAATTTGCATAATACATTGTCGAGTCATAGCATTATAACGTCAGCACCGCGTAGTCAATAAAATAAGGCACATGTCACGAGCAGGTTTGGTGGGAGTTAAAGGTGAGAGGCAGGCGCCCTGCAAACTTGCCAGTCATCGCTGTCATGGACAAAATGCGCGCTTTATCTGACGTTGAAAAGGGAATGATTATCGACTCCCGGGCCGGGAGTGGCAGTATTTCCGCAACAGCGCAGTTTGTGAGAAGTTGGCGTGCTGCTGTGTTTAAGGTGTGTTGTGATTGGACAAACTGCGGAGCACCACGTGCCATTGATGCGAGAGATGAAGGGAGCAGCGGTGGTGTAGCGATTAGACAGATCACCTGCCACCCAGGCGAACCGGGTTCGATTCCCGGCGGGGACGCTCCCGGATTTCCGCATGTGGGAATCGTGCCGGACGATGCCGCTGTTCGGCGGGTTTTCTTGGGGATCTCCCGTTTCCCCCGCCCGTGCATTCCGGTGCTGCTCCATACTCACCTCACCCTCATCGGCTCTCAAGACCTCGATGTTAAGAGCCGCCCAAATCTCTCCACTCCACCAGCACACTTAATCCCTGCCTACCGTTTAAGAGGAGGCTAGTTGGCTGAGAAAATTATAGATAACATCGCACGTGAATTTCATGTCTTAGGCGGCACACAACATGAAACGTTCGCCAATGTGGAGCGTCGGGTGAATGTTTCTGGACGTTCGGCAGTGGCCACCAGTGACGTGCGGTGAAGTGTTGTAAGGTAAGCTGGTGCTTGCTCACTACTGTACATTGTCGATGCACCCAGCAGGAGCCAGAGACCACCGTGCAGCCGAAGGAAACTGACTGCATTCCGACGACTCACAAGCGAGCAGCAAGGGATCAATTACACGCGTCCTGTGGAGTCAGCTTCCGAGCTACGTCTTAGTGTTGGAAGTGCAATCTAGCAAGCAACAGGGTACAGCACTCAGCTAACTCCAGCCTACCTTGCAACAGTTCGCCACACGCCACTGGTGGCCACATTCAGAATTTTCTAAGTAATATTCCTCTGTTTCGAGGACCATAATTCGTTTTACGTCAATGTACCTGTCACTGTTTGTAGTCGTGTCTTCATCGAAACATAACTGCTCAGTCCAGAGTAAATCATAGCCCAGTTGATAAAAACAACAGTGCTTTGCTTGGCACTATATAAACAAGCAACGACTCTAACAAATCTTTCTCTCAGTATATTTGCAGATAGGCTGGGACGGAAGCATTTTTATATTTAAGCGATCTAGACACACACTGGAGATATCTTAACTGATAATATACACTTGGCGATGGAGGATATAATACGTGCAAAGTTTTCATATGTTCTGTTATTTTCACGTTTGCTCATGCCCAATGTTAAATAAGGCACAAATACTCCGCAGATGCAAAATTACGTAAAAAAAAAAAAAGGCATTTGATTGCTTTTTATTGCTTCTGTTTCGGGGAAAAAACGTAAACATGTGACATACACGTGGGTTTTTTTCTCGACTGTCACTAAACAAGACCTCGGAAGAAGTGTTCGAAACTATGCTCTCCGAGATTAAGGTCGCAAACTTCATTCCCTCGACATAAGAAATTCATCTGACAGTTTTCAAAATAGTTCCACAGCCGTGAAAAGTGTTCCTTCCCTTCCAGCACACAACGTACTTGACAGCCTACACAGCTGATATCGATTATCTATCACAATGCCTTCCCGGCGTACGCCGACAGCGTCTGAGGTCAGGACTGGCGGCAACATGACGCGGAATATTCCCGACGATAAGGAACTGCTCTTAGGAATATTACTCCCGATAACGAAAAATGCACTAGTAAACAGCAGCTGTGATGTTTTTTTTTTCCTTCCTCCTTGGGAAGTACCCAGAGCTCAATACTCTCCTCTGGAGTTCTAAAGAATTTTTTACCAGCACTTTTCCGCAAAATGAAGGAATTGAGTCCGAACATTAGAGTTAAAACGGGTAACGTAACTACTTCGAGATCCGTGAAAAAAGCTCTTGTTGTTCATTCTGTTATATATTTTTATCCGTCTTTATTATTTCGTAACGGTAAACCCAACTTTATTATTATTCCTTATACTTTGCAATTATTTTTTTCTTCGACGGTTTAAATACGCGAGTCAATTAGTTGTTCATGCTTCAGTTAAGTTTCAGTTTTTAGGTAAGTCCAAAGAATCTGCGTTATCGTAGGGTAAAGCTAGTTACGTTAGGTTAATGTGGTATTTTAATATGGTCATGTGTTGACCTACTTATTACTAGTTTAATGTAATGGTCAAAAATAATAAACGGCGAGACATAAAACACACTTAAAGGAAGGTGAAAAGGGTTACTGGAAATAACATTTATACTCTACTTTAGTTACGAAAGTCCCTTGTTGACAGTTCTAAGGTAGCACTAGTGTTGTTGTTTTGACGGTGTATCCTTCCATTTGAACTGTGCAACTACACATTAAAGTCATGATGTTTGAGTTTGTTTTGTGAATTTGACGCGGAACGGTCTTGACGAACCTTGAACTATTCAGAGAATATTATGTTGTGCCTGCCTCCCAGCTGTCAGACAGCGGCCTTCGTATCTGAGACTTGGGTTTATTTTGACGCGAGATTGCTTCACCTCTCCGCCGGGGCCACGTTCCAACAAGGTGGTTACTCTGTGAGTAAACTTTTCTCTTTGGCTGTCCCAAAACACTGATTTACTTTCTCTTGGCAGTATCCCAAAACTGCAGAAAGATTTCCCTGAGCATATTGGCAGAGTAAAACTTTTTCACGCACTATTTCAGCGAGTAACGATGGTTAAACTGAAAATGTCGGGAAGTTAAGTAGAATTAAAAAAAAAAACTGAAAGGAAATTTAGACATTCTGGTTAGACACACACGGGAAAATCTCAAATGATGAGTGACAAAATTCGTATTTTTATTTAAAAGTTAACTTGTATAAAGGTTGCATTTTTATACGCAATTTTCTTGATTAACTTATGGCAAGTAACGCTGTTTCTGTACATGACTAATTTTTTTAAGAAAAAAAAAATTTGGGGAGGGTGACAAATATCTTTTGGAATATGTTGGTTGATTAATCTGTATGTATTTGTAAACACAGAATGCTATTTACATCATGCTCGTTCCAAAACTACGTTTACTCTTACTTTCCTCAGCCGTTACTCTCTGTCACTTCACTCTACTCTCGCAGAAACGTTTTGGAACGCCGCCTAGGCGGGTCTATCAGTAGAGTAGCCGCTGCCTGGGGATAGGGAGGGGAGGGTTGCCACACCTGCCTGCTTATCGCTAACGCGACTGACGTCACTCCTGCCCGCTGGGGGGGAATCGACGACTAGGTAGGCATTGCGCGAATTTTCTGGTCGTCACCTCCATCGGCGCGACTCGTGCCTCTGTATCAGCAGTCTTGAATGGCCACGAGTGCGCGCGACGTGGGTGTTGGAATACGATGAGCGGCGAAGTTGTGACTGGCGGGTGTAGTGTGCGACTATCGGGAATAAAAGACTAGGACTGGCTGGTTGGACTGTAAGAAAGTGGGACTTGTTTCCTGAGTGTCGGACATCCGGGTGATGTGCATGTATGGCAATTGGCAATGCGAGAGTATCCGGGATGCCCCAATAAAATGTACTCACCCATAGATTGGCTATAATGCAGTGCTGTTAATTGCTTTTGATTCCTGTCGTGACACGTGTACGTTCATTTGATTGGTGTGATTGTACTCTACTTTAATATCGTTCGTTTCCATCATTACACATGTACCTTTGTTAGTAAACACAGCATTTATTGCCATTCCACAAGTGAGTAAATTTTATTGGGACAACCTGTATTTATAATTAATGAGTGAATATTAAGTTACGGTAGGTAGTATGAGATTGCCATTAAATTGCCCTCACTTATAAACGAAGTAAGTGTTGATAGTATGAAGGGAGGGTTATATTTTGTGAATAAGAGCGGTATGTATATTTATGCAATCGTAAATAAATTAGGATATTAAATTTACTTCTTTCATTTTTATTGAGACCACCATCCCTCACGAACCTGTATACGCCCTAGGCGAGTTGTAACAGTATATTAATCAGTGTTGCTTATCGCCATACCAGCTTCTGCAAGTACAAGCCGCAAGTGGTCTGTATGCTAAACTAAATCTAATTGTTTGATGGAACTGAATGCACTCCAATACCTTACCCCGGGTAAACAAACCCAGGATTATTTTTAACTATGTGTAGTCGAACAACCTACCACACCGTGGAATCGGCATTGTTCTTTTAGAACCTCGCCATAGACTTGCCAGCAAAACATATGAACAAATTCTACGATGAAGTCTACGTGACAACCTGAGATACTGGGGAAGATTGATGCAGGGTATTTATAGGCCGAGTCGTAAAGTTATATTGTTTATTTGATTAAGTCGACTCTGAACAGTAACCAAAGCTGCGAAAAACGCTGTTTTTTGCGGATACACTCCAAACGGACAATTCCACTCCGTTCAGCACCTGGAACAGAAAACAAAATTATAATTACTAAATATTACGTATTATTTTTTCCCAAAGGGTATTCAACTAGCATACAATATATGCAACAAAATTTAAACTTAACAAAAAATTATGCCATAATTTTGAACTATATGCACGTCAAAATCACTTAATTTGTTTTTTGACTGAACAAATTAAAGAACTACGTAATTGGCGAAAATGAGATGATTTAAAATAGAAAATTATGACTAGAGAAACTCGCAACTTCCAATTGATCACTTACACAGGAAAGTCGTTGTATTTTATATTGCTGAATGAGAGTATATTTCTGCGTATTTTCTACTAATGGGCGTCTTTGAATTTCTGTAAAACAATAGTGCTAAAAGATTTAAAAATAAATTAAGGCAAAGCGATTTTTCTCGATTTTTCGAATTCAAGGTCACCTGGAGCTGAGTTCAAGGTAACGGATATCCAAGATGGCGATTGGGGTAAAAATATTATATCCCCCATTTTTTATGAAATTTTCTCGAATTGTTGCGATCTTTCTCAAATTTTTTGACTTTAAGGTCACATAATGTCAAGGTCAAAGTCATGAAAATCCAAGATAGCGGTCAGATTCCTAAATGTAAACAAACATGGCCGCTGTCCCTCCAGGTCCTTGAATCGGAGCCTTTAGTCCGCCTTGCTGATTTGAGGACTTCTTTTACCTCTCACATTGAAGAACTTCGAATCCTCTTTGCTTATTTTTGGACTAAATAAGTGGCTTCATTAAAATACATTTATATTTCGGGTGGTTTTGAGTAAAAAGTGCGAAATTTTGAAAGGAAAAAGGCAAATTTGGACTAACCACTTGGCCGTCACCTCGGGGTCATTGAAACACTTTAACTTACACATACAGACTCCATGGCACCGGACGTACATTTCTATTTTACTGAAGTACATATTCATTTACTTTTAACATTTTTTTTTTTGCTCATAACGAAAATGAAAATATTTTTAAATCAAGGCTTTAAGTAGACGAAAATAACGAAAACAAAATATGTTCCACAAACTAATGGAAAGTTTAGCAAATGTGCGGAATTTTCCTTACGATTTAAAAAAATATATCCGTAAATTCACGGAATTGTTTTTGCCACAGTAATTGAAACGTCCGTGGGGTAAATTTATGAAGAAATCCGGGTGATTATCCCCGGAGCTTCTCTTCGTTTCACGGGAACTTTTACAGCATCTCAGCTTCGAGTGGGAATGCGGAATCCTGTGGCATTTGACTGAAAGGCGCGCCGCGGCTGCACCACTGCACAAGCCTGACGGTTTGTGCGCGCACCGACGCAGTTTTCCTGGCGGTCCGCCGGGTTTGCTAGCGACTGCCCGTCAAAGTTCCGAGTGCGAGGATCTCAGGCCTTACGGTAGGACATGCTTGGTGCGATCTTATGAATCAGATCGAGACTCGGGTCTGATCAACTTGGGTGAGCGCTGGTCATGTCTGCGTTGAGACGGCGTGATCCCTCTCCCCCGCTGAGAGGGCGGACGGGGCGCGGTATGGGCGAAATGGCTAAGAGCGCCACGTTAAAATAGAAAAGTATGGTCGTAATGGCTGTATCATACTCGTAACTGTCCACCCAAAGTGCACGCGGGCTAACACCAGGACATATGTTTAGCTATAGTCTTTTCGCGGTTTCTTCACACTTTTTGAATCTAACCTTTGAAAAAAAAAACCCCACGATTTACGTGTTTGGTTGCATCCTAAAAACGTTACGTATCACAAGCGTTTTATACTTGTGTTAACATATAAATAGGGGCCGCGGTGGCTGGGCGGTTAACCTGCTCGCCTCCCACCAATACGAACTGGGTTCAAACCCCGGCCGGGTCACTCCGGATTTTCGCAAGTGGGAATCGTGCCGGACGGGTCGGCAGGTTTTCTCGGGGATCTCCCGTTTCCCCCGCTATTGCGTTCCGGCGCTGCTCCATTCTCACCTCATTTCACCCTCGTCGGCTCTCAAGCCCTCTATGTCAAGAGCCGCTCAAATCCCTCAACTCAACTCAACATCTAAATACCTTATTTTTGGTTAAATTGAACTTTTAATTATACTGTACTTTATCTATAAATTACAATATTTCATTTATAACTAATAGGCTATGAATAAAGACAGAGAGAAAATAGGTGTGTTGGCAATGCCTAAGAAATAGTTCTTATGCCACATATTTTCACACTGAATACGCACGAATGCGGTGCATTGGCTCTCTAGTGTAATTTCGAAGATTTGCTTGTATGAGGCGGAGGAATATTCTGGAAGTATAACTTTAACAGGGCTTCAGAAAAATTGGAAGTAACCGCGAATTGCCTATAGTTTACTTCTGGAGAAGCTCTGCGCAGGCCGGCGGTCATGTCAATTCAGAGGCCAAGAAGGTTTTTAAGCGCGTTCAAGAGTCTAAAATCTTGGCATTTTGAAAGGCAAGAGCCATCTCGACACATTGTGGAGTACTGAAAATCGACAACCAAATGTCGCAAATGCTGGCGACATTGTAAATGTCGGAAATAATAATCACCAATAGTGCGGACGGATGCATTCATTAGCTAACATTGAAATATTGGTTCTGCAGATATTACCGTAGGATTGAGTGAAGTATTTATAACAGTTAATTATTGCCGCACCTGCTGGTTTACAAAGTTACTCATTTGATCAAACGATTACATTAAATTAATACGCGTTGCAATAAAACATGCCCTGATTTAATCAGGGATGTGATGTGTAATGTCATTCTTGTAGTAAGTTTATTTCGCAAAATAATTTTTTGCGGATATAAATTGAGAACATATTGATTGTAGTTAGATATTATTATTTGAGTATAAGTTTACGAAGGCATATATTAACGTAAAAAATAAGTTATAATACTCTACGAACCATGATGTCTCATATAAAATTAACTTTACTGAAGTCTAACTATTCAGGTACGTATTAGTGTATCATCGTGGAACCTGATTCGTCATTTTTTTTCTTTTACTCTGGTCACGGAGGCAGAGAATTATGGAAGTACAGGATGTATAGGCTATTTACTGTAAAACGAGCACTTTTGAAAGCCCTGCTTAAGGTCTACTTGTATGCACGTTGTGTATTCTTCCGCCTTATGCGAGATTAACATTGCCATGGGCCTCATCACTTTATCCATACGTCGGGGAAGAGAAACTGTGAAATTATTAGAAAAGTAAATGTTACAAATCTGCTCATTTTTACACTTAGATGCATTAAAAAAACAGACAGCGAGAGAAATAATTTAAGTTATCAGAAATGGTTACCAAACACTTCTTATTCGACGTTAAGATATGGAACTACTTCCCAGCCATCGTTATCAACTTTACTGGGCGAATGTCACCGCGAGATTCCCGAAAAAACCTGCCGACCAACGCCATCGTCNGACCCCGCCGCGAATCGAACCCGGTTCGCCTTGGTTAGAGGCGAGTAGTCTAACCACTACACCACCGTGGCCTCTACGATTAATTCAGCACTTTTGAAATCAACCTATGAAAAATCTCACTGGCCCTACCAGAATATATTTTAACGGGCACACTGCCTGGCATGCGTCCAGTAAAGTTGGTGATGGTGAAGGGAAATAAGTTCGAAATTTTAAAGTTTATTTATAAGTGTTGTGAATACTGAAATAATTTCCTTTGCTTTCTCGGTGTGAAGAAATACCAGTGTAAAGAAATAAAAAAATTGGTGCGTGTACTTATGTACGCGCGTTAGAAGTTATACTTCTTTGGCGTGATTAAAATACAATTTTATTACGTATGCAAATAATTTATGTAAGTAGTAAAACAATAAAATGACTGAAGAGAAAGACATTAAATACAATTAATAAAGGTTTGATTAAAAAACATAATTAAATTAAAATAATTTTTATTTTTATACAGTTTAACAATATTATAATATTCATGGTCATATAAAACTGAGTCAAATATATTTCAATTAAATTAATTTATTTCCATTGGTTCTTCTGATGGTGATTGAATGGGCATGTGAGTTACAAGCGGTTTGTGATAACTGAAATATGATACAAATAGTCGTGTAGAAACTTTATGCAAATATCGCGTAAATACAGCATCAATGGCGGTGCCGTGTCGTGTTGTAGAAACTGTAGGGTCATTATTTATGGATAGATGTAAATCCTCGTGCAAATACATAGTTGATAAGTGGACCAGGATTTTATGAGCTGAAATTGACGTTAAAGTCTCCACTTANTGCCGTGTCGTGTTGTAGAAACTGTAGGGTCATTATTTATGGATAGATGTAAATCCTCGTGCAAATACATAGTTGATTAGTGGACCAGGATTTTATGAGCTGAAATTGACGTTAAAGTCTCCACTTAAATCATCGGTAATTTATCCTCACCTCTAAAATGCCGCCCTAACTGTTGTATACGGAAATAAAGTCCGTTAAAAAAAATTAATTAATAAGATATATATTCACAATTAATTACTAATATAAATGGAATGTTTTTCAATTTGCTTATTACATGAACTGATTTTCTGTCGGTTTTAAATATAACCACGTGCTATGTTGTGTACCTTGCGTTTGTATATAGCTAGACGATACGCGCATGCGCGTTGGATCATACCCCTACCACCTTCACTGTCAAATTTCGTTACTCTGTGCGCGCGTAACTTCCGTTGCACACTAAACTTTTACCCTCAACGCGCCAAAAGAAGTATAACTTCAAACAATTGTAAGATATTTACTTTTTAATAATTTTACAGTTTCACTTTGCCGACGTATGAATAAAGTGATTACATGTTAGAATAATACACACATTTCATACACGTAGATCTTAAGGGCCCGTGTCACCCGCCATATTCAATTTTTTTTATATTTCTTAATGATTCATATTTAGAAGGATTTATTGAAAAATGCGACAATCAACATAAGCTTAGTTAATTACTTTACTCATAATTACATACATAATATATGAACTATTAATGCATATTTATGTAACAATTGACTTAATACAAAATTTCATGTATTTATTTATTTTCACCTTTTAATGACAACCAGGGGAAACCTATTAACAATCAGGTACACAATTTTGCACAGTAACATGAAATGTAATGCTTCTATAATGAAACATTTTCAGTAATGACCCTGACTCTTCTGTCACAACACTAAAACTAATAATTTATCTATGGCGGGCGATACAGCCTCATAAGCAGGGTTTTCAAAAGTGTTCGGTTTACCTTGAACAGCCTATATTTCTGTTTCGGGTTGTCAGTGCCATTTCGCGGTGTCAACGCTGGACGGCGTGAGGAGAGAATGACGGCAATGAAGTCGAAGTAGGTGGGGGGGACAGGGAGGGAGAATGCAGAGAACGGAAAGAGAGGCAGAATGGGTGCTGCGAAGACGGCGCCGGTTGGGGAGTGGAAGTCTTATCAGGCGGGCGTCAGACGAGGGGGGCGCCCCAGCACGTGACGTCAAACAAGCACGTATTAACAGTGCGAGTCAGTTGTCGCGCCGCTATCTCCCTGGGCAGGTGTGCGTCATAAGAGGGCGCCTGGCGCTCAGGCAAGGTGCGAGGGGGGCAGATTACGGCAGCCCGCTTGCGTCAGATTCCGCCGTGAGATAGCAAGAAAAACGCCTCCGCACGGGCAAACACGCGTGATGACGGATGACTGACGCGTTACCATTGCGTCCCGTGGCGCAATGACAGGATTCGCCTTACTGTGAGCAGATAAGCATCCAGGGACTGAGTTGAGTTGGGAGCCGATGAGGGTGAAACGAGGTGAGCATGGAGCAGCGCTGGAATGCAAGGGTGAGGGAAACGGGAGATCCCCGAGAAAACCCGTCGACCAGCGGCATCGTCCGGCAAGATTCCTACTTGCGAAAATCCGGAGTGACCCGGGCGAGGATTGAACCCGGTTCGCCTTGGTGGGAGGTGAGCAGTCTAACCGCTCAGCCACCGCGGCCCCCAGCATACAGAGACGAAATGGCGTAGCGATTCCTTTGATATGAGCGTACCCAATCACTGATTGGCTGCGCGGTGCTCTGGGAACGGTCCTGTTTGGCCACTGCATGTTGCGAAATGTTCACTATTGGCTGGCGATTGAGTTACCAGGCGCTGATTGGCTAAAAGCGTTCCAACATGTTGGTGGTTGGGGACGCCATTTTGATGACCGGCTGTTTCACCTGTGTATTGTTTGGTGCTCTGCGGCCTTACCGAGCATTGGTTGGCCGTTTATCGAGCTGGCTTGGTTATGACCGTACACAGGTCGTCATAACTGAATGCGATTGCGACCGAACGTGACCCTTGGGCCAGACGCCTCTGTCTTATGTGAGGTTGAGTCTATAGGCGGGTCAGAGAGTATCAATATGTTACTTCGTATCTGATACCCACATGTATCAAGTACTGTAAACGAGTCCACTGCCGAAGTATCAGATACATTTAGTATCAATTTAACATTCGCCATTGTGTTGTGTCTGCTATTCCATGTAACATTAATACAATTTTAATTATATTTAAAATGTGCAAATAAGTTGAATTCAAATTTCTTGGTTGAGATTTGGTAACTGCACAGTCTAGCTTTTCGTTATGTGTGTGTTGTATATATATATATATATATATATATATATATAAACTTAGTTTTTTTTATTTTACGATTTTTATATAGCAAGTTTATTAACCTCATTGAAACTTTGTTATTATCCATAGTTTATTTCACTCTAACAAATACAACACAGTACACCAACTCAAAACACGTACTTGACAACGGGCATACTCGATTACGCGAGTACCTGATAACACGCCTAACTGATACCGTGTACCTGACAACATGCACAGACAAGGCAACACAAGAGACTGGCGACATAGCGACGCACTCAGGAAGAATTCCTGATACGAACTATCTGATACTTACTGAAAGTATCAGATAGTTCGTATCAGATACAAGTCTGTATCAGTTTGGAACAGGCACAGTAAATAGTTGCAACGGCCCATCTGTAGTTGAACTTCGCTAAATTGCAACCGACCGCCGCACTCGAATGACAGCCCTGTCGTTCCGTCCAGGTTAGGGTTGCCAACTGTCCCGTCTTGTACAGGATTTCCCGTATCTTGGGGCTGAAAGAACTATCCCGTACCGATATAGAACGGGACGTTATATATCCCGTATCTCAGACTTTTTTGAAAATAAACAGAATATTAATAAACACAGTGTCAGTAACACTCCACTTCCACGATTACTGGTGCAGTTACTTTTACGAGCTATCCCAATGGCCACAGTTAGTTACAATTGATGCCGACAGGTGGTATTTGTCTACAAGTGCGTTCGTGGGAGTAGTACTTGCCAATATGTGTAAAGTATCTTTTCTTCCATCGTGTGCATGTGTCGTCTGATTTAAAGCCGATTAAATCAGAAATTCGAATCACATTGAATTATGACTATAGCAGGAACTAATATTCTGTTGGGTATGTTCACAGAAAATGTTGACTGATGTATAATACTGAATTTTGCACTGTACATATAGTATTTAAAACTGCCCTTTTAAATAACAATCTTCCTTGATCATTTCATTGTGGTGAGATGAGTGTCGATTTGTCGGAAATGTCCCCTTTGGAAAATGAGAGAAAACAGGTAACCCTTGGCCAGGCCGTAGAACGGACGGGAGAGGTGAGATGGAAGTTGAGCGGCGGGGAATGAAAACGGAGAAAAGAAACCGGAATACTCTGAGAAAACTACGACACCACGGTAGTGGAGAAGTCTCCTTCAGAAAAGTTACCGCTTGCCAGAAACTGGAATCAAACCGGGGACTTCAGCGGAGGGATGGCGAGTGACTTAAGAATGAGTTTACAATCGAAAACTTATGTGCTAACAATTATGCAGTATCACCGATCGCGCACACAATGTTGAAAATTTCCCGTCCAGTCATAGAAAATTTTACGGAAATATTATAGTTAATACTACGAACCGCGGTCCGCAATAACGAGAAACGGAACTAAGCTCATTTTTGTTATGTCCCCCCTTACGTAGGCTAGGTCAAGAGAGTCTTAAGAAACGAACTAGGAATAGGGAGAAAGAAATCTTTTAAAGATAATTACAAAAATTTATAATGCTTAAAATAAATATATATTTATTATATCACTATAACCCTCGGTCTAAATACGAGAATAGCGCCGTATCCAAATTGTCAGTTTAGACTTGTAAAGTACATATACTGTACGCACTCGTGCTTACACTACGCATGTACTTGTCCAAACTATTCGCCGCCGCTCGGCGACGGAGTGTAGCTCGCTCCCCATCATTCTCCCGACAAGCGTGTTGTAGTGTCGTGACGTGTGTAGAACACGTGGCGTTGTCGGCGAGTGGTTGGTTAAACTCGCGTGTAACATGTCGGCGAGTCCCTGCAACCCGAGTCGCTGCTCATCGCCAACCCTCCTGCAATTAGCCTTGCCTTCGGGCCTCTGCTAGCTAAGGTCCGGCCTCGAGCTTCTTCTCCAAGTCATTTTCATCATGTGGCGTCTGTGAAGCGAAGTCGCGTGATATTAGTACACTTTACTTGTGCCCTACTTACCAGGACTGTTGGCAGCCCTGATCAAGGCTACGGCTAACCAGTGTAGTGGACGTATCTACTTCAGCCTCCCGAAGGGCATCGTGTGTAAGTCCTGCCTTAATACTAAAACCGGCCATAAAAACCTTGAATCAAAATATTTCTGTATATTTTTTAATTTTTTAAATTTTTTAAATATATATATTTTTTATTTTTTAAATTTTTAAATTTTATATTTTGTTTAAATTATTATACTTTTTGTAATATTATTTTATTTTATAAAATTTAAAACTAACTTAAAAACTAGTGCCAGCTAACCCTATCCTGGCCGACCATGCGTGCCTCTCGGCCCGGATTCCTCACGGCAGAGAGGGGTGAAACTGTCTGCCAGTGCACCCACATGACCTGCCCTGGCAGGGCGTAAGTGCGGAGTGGAGTGGAGGAATTTGAGCGGTTCTTAACATCGAGTTCTTGAGAGCCGATGAGGGTGAAGCGAGGTGAGTATGGGCGGGGGAAACGGGAGATCCCCCAGAAAACCCGCCGACCAGCGGCATCTCGTCCGGCACGATTCCCACATGCGAAAATCCGGGAGTGAACACGCCGGGAATCAAGCCCGGTTCACTTAGGTGGGAGGCGAGTAGTCTGACCACTACACCACCACGGCCCCTCGTAAGTTTGGGACGCGTGGGTGGACGCTGTGTGTGTATGACGCTGTCTATATGTTCGCACAGCATGGTGGAGTGTGGAGAAATTAGCGGAAGTCGCCATTTTGTTCTAACCTACTCTAAAACTAGGGCCGGTATTCCAGAACTTTCAGTTTGGCAAGACATATGTGCTAACATCTCGGGCGATTGAAAAGCCATGACTAATCCTTAACTCGTGGAACGTATTTCTGAATGTGTTTTATCTATGTCCTGAGATGGTATCGGATGTGCCGCGGTTTATTATTCGCCGCCCCGTGCGAGGCTATAAACTATTGAAAGTGACACTGTGAAGTGTTTATTTACAATAATTTTTGCAAAAATAAATACCTGCACGGTTTATTTGTTACGTTAACCGAAGCGCTGGCAGTTTGAAATAACTGTGCGTAGAACAATAACAACAAACATTATTATTAATTTTCTGACGTGATGTGTTTATTTCGATCTTTATTACGTGGCAATTTATGGAACAATTATATTATATGTTTCGTGTTTGTAATGTGGAAATTAAATACGTAAATTTTAAATGGTGCACATGCATTTGACCAGCAGAATTACAACTTTCTGGTTATGTGTTCATAACAATAAATAAATCTCCAACATTTAGCGGTCCTGCAAGTCGCAGCTATAGTGTATTGTTGAAGCAGAAGTCAGACAATGCTAAGTGATATAATGACGCGTCGATAAGTGCATTCATAACCCCAATGCGAAAACACTGAACAAGACTGCAGTCTTCCATTGTGCAGTATGCAGCGAGAGAACTGAATACATAACCTTATTTTAGGTTTTGGTATTAAAATTTGCTACCCGCCCCTGTGTTTTAATAAAATTTCTCTACTTTTATACATGTGCAGTTTAAAATATTCTTTGAAATACACATTTTAACCATTTGGTACTGCATACGTCTGTTTTACTGCATTATTATGTTAAGAGTAACTGGCTGTAATTGAGCAATTTTACTTCTTGTTGAGCCGTGGCCAATGTTACATTCACAGATGCTCCAAGGAAAATGTATTCATTGTGTTTCAAACCTGCAGGGAAACGTTACAAAGTTGTGATATACACATACATACGTAACCTTAAAAAAAATTACAATAGTCGGTAACGACTCTTGACGGTTAAAACAATCCAGTTCCCGCTGTCACATTCGAAATTAAAAAGGCTACTCCATGAGTCAACGACATTTTCATACGCGCGCACGCACATCACTTTAGCGATCGATACGACACTCACTTAACTACTATAAGCCTCCACGAAAACGTTGAAGCATTAAGCCCCTGGCGCAATTGGCTGTTAGTGTTGGTGTTGTTGTTGGTGTTGGTGGTTGTCGGTTGGTGTGCGACGTATTCCATGGCACAATTGGTGGTTGGCGCGTTGGTGTAAATTGTTTCGCGATCGAGCCACCAGGTAGCACTAAATTTATAAAATCTTCGTATTGTTTTCATTTGGTGAGATTTTGATTGTCTGAAATCAACAGTACTGAGGCAAGCGATAACTGAAAATTTTATGTGACAGAATATACTGCATTGTACCAAAAATAAAATAAATAAAATATTGTACCTAACCCAAAACATACATTTCAAAGGTTTTAAACATTGGGTTTATAATAATGAAAACTGCTGGTCGCTGACGGATATCAATACTTTTATTTAAACCTTTTCGCGTATTTTTGCCGTCACATGTCCAAACTACAAAGCAATCTCTGATTGGGCTGTTGGTGATAAAAAGTTCAATATTTTCAACTTTCTACATGACCAACCATCAACATCAACCACCAACTGCCTATTGTGCCATCTCACATACACTGACCTGTATTTCAACTACTACCAACACCAACCACCAACACCTACTACCAACACCAACCACCAACACCAACCACCAACACCAACCACCAACACCAACCACCAACACCAACCACCAACACCAACCACCAACACCAACACCTATTGTGCCAGGGGCTTAAGAAACACAACTTTGTAACTCATGCAAACAGTTTAAAACACAACGAAATCTTGAGTTTCGCACGGGACAAAATATATTCCTAACAGCCAGCGTCAACAATCAAGTCTTGTCGTCAGTCGTGCCAACGTAAGTTGTAATACTGAAGATATGGTTTTACCGTTGTAGAGGACGGGCTTACAAATATAATTTGCACACACGGTATACTATTTTCTTTTGCAATGTAAGGTCTTCAAATAAAAACGGAGAAACACAAAATTACTTTCGAACGTGAATAGTTGATTTTGTTGAATAAATTCTGAGATATGTAATTATTATCAATAAACAAGCCCTATTGTCAAATAATTGCCATTATATCGCACTGTTAACAATTCATCGTTAAGTATTTTTAATACTTAGTGCAGTTATTTAAATAAATAGACTGTATTGAACGTAATACGTGTATAAATAAGGAAGTTCTAGTTAATGTTAAAACTTTCTTCCAACCGGGATTTGAACCCGAAACGCGTGCGCATCGGACACTCTACCAGTTGCGCTAACACGACGCACACCTGGTAGAACTGAATAAATTGTATATATTGTCATTCAACAGTTACGTGTTTTGCGTTGTTCCTAATGATGGAAGCCTCTAAAACTTGTGGGCACATATTACACAATATTCTTATTTGCAAAACAAATAAATTGTGCTAGTTTCCAAATTTTTATATAAATAATTACACCGCGACGTATAATGGTCTGGCCGTGTCGTATTGTTTATGGGTGTTCGTCACGCCACCGACTCCGGTAAAAAGATATGCTTTCTGCGCATGCGTAGGTTTCGTTTGCGCCAAGGATAAATCACCAAAATCGGAGCCCTAAGATTAAGGATTCGGCCGTGGCTTAACTAAGGCCTTAGCTGGCATTATACCGTTCTGGAATACTGATAAAGCCTGGGTATGGCTTGAGCTGTACCAAAACTCTTATAAAAACGTTCTGGAATACCGGGACCTAAGTGTTGAGAGCGAGCCCACGGTAGGGACGGGAGTTAAATGCCTCTCAGGGCTAGACCCCATACACCTACAAGGAGAGGAATTCATGCAAGGAGACATGCATCGCGGCGGCAAGGAATTGGGCTGCCATTGCCTCATTTTGGCCATGACAACCTCCGTGAGTGTACTTATAGCTAAACTACTATAACTAAGAAGAGACACCGTAAAATCCCTTTCGTCAGAAAATCATTCGAAATTGTTACGTTCATTAATAGAAAATGCTACAGGAGACAGATGGGTAGGAACCGTGCTCTTTAATAGTGGGTCCAGAAATACTAGCAGAGAGGGGGCGGGACATTGGCGGAAGTCGCCTAGAGCGAGACAGTTTTGTTGAATTTTATCCCGCGCGATGCGAACTAACCACCGTGCTAATCGACCAGCTGGCTTTTACGATTTTAACAACCACCCCAATGCTTGGTTGTCTGTGAAAAAAGTAAACTGAACATGATCTTAATAATCCGAAAACCTATCCATAACCCATATACAATTTAAACACTCTTTTTCATAATTAGTACATTTCCGTTCCTCCTGAGTTAACAATTTACTGACGTATGCTATTGGAACAAAATTACCATCTTTCTTTTGACTCAAACACGCCCCAGCGGCAATAGAACTTGCATCATAATGCAAAAAAAAAAAAATTCTTCGTGGAAATTGGGCAAATGCAGAACGGGTGGATTTGCTAAACTTTATTTCAGTTTTTGAAAAGCATTCTGTTGCTCAGATTTCCACACAAAATCAAAATTTTTTCCTTTTTAACTAGCTTAACGGTTCTGTAAGTTCTGAAATTGTTTTAATAAATTTACTATAAAAGCAATTATTCCTATAAATCTTTTTACGCCTAGTAGATTTTAATGCTGTGGAAAATTTATAACTGCCTTAATTTTTTTCGGGGTCAGTGTGTAAATTGCCCTCTGAAATAATAAAACCTAGATACCGCACGTGCTGTTCTGCCCAACTGATTTTCTCTGGATTTGCCGTTAGGCCAGCCTTCCTTAAGGCGTCTAGCGCTCTTGGAAGATGTTTTCGGAGTTCTTCCAACGTGTTACTATAAACGCATACGTAAAGACGAACTCAAAAATATACCGTCCTAACACGTGATTTAACACTCTTAACATGGCTCGTGGGCCAGAATAAACGCCCATGGGCAAACGCGTCTATTGGTACAAACACCATGGTGTACCATGGATGCAACCCGCATAGTAAGAAAGCGGAATTCAGGTCTAAAATTGTAAGTATTTAGCTTTTTCTGCAAATGCTGAAAAACAGTTTCCAGGATATGAATCCGCGTACAATTTTTGATTAACCTTTCTATAGTCGCATATCAAGCGATATTGACCTGGTGCTTTTTCGGCAATAAAAAGGAATAGTTAGCGTACGGGCTCATGGGTCCCTCTACAATTCCCTGTTCCTGCAACTCATTCACCAGCTGTTTAAAGTTTTGCATTTCCGGCGCAGACACACGATATGGCACAGATACTACCGGCTCACTATCTTCTAATTTTAAAACTGTAGGAATCTCTTTACAATGCCCCCAGCCGAAAAGTTCTATGGCTCCATTGAAGATTTCGTAGGCCTATAAAAAAATATATATGAGTGTCGACAGCTCGCCTGGCGGTCGAATCGACAGAATGGGTGGATGCTGACAGCTCGTCTGGCGGTGAGACAGAAAAATTATTATGTGTTGAAAATTGAAGTCTATTTTGTACAGTATGCGCAGGACGGAAATTATCGACGCCCGATTTCAGCGATCTGATTTAGTTACCAAACAAGCCGGCATCACCAGTCATTCGCCACCGTTCAACCTCGTCGAGACGTACAGGGAAAGACTTCACGAGTGCGAAAAAAATGAAATCGTTTTGCAGCCACGGCATTACCGAGACCATGAGATTTTGGAGTTATGTTAATCCCTTTCGAATGACAAAAAAATTAATTCTGTGTACCAATTTTTTTTGTAAAAAAAAAACACAGGCTCAAACCCCTCCTTAGTTTTTTTTTTCGTATAAAAATTTCATGTAAAATTTTGTTTTGATACCAGTGAAACCAACGATACTTTGTGATTTTGTAAAAATAAGAAATAAGCAAAAAAAAAAAACGATCATTTCTCACTCACTCATACGTCAAACACACGCACACACACATACACAGAGCCCGAGATATCCAAATTGCAGGTCTGACTGATAGACGCATTAAAAACTATTAAGATAAAAGTTTACTTAAAGACGTAGATACAAGCCTCATTACGGAAGTAAACGAGAGGCACGTGCAGTCTTAATCTGAGCTCGCGCACACACGACGAGCCACGCTGCACCAGGTGTTGAATTAAACTTTG
>NQII01001837.1:62981-116962 GCA_002778355.1 Clitarchus hookeri | reverse complement strand
CAGCAGCAGGTTTTATTTCTCACACAAGCCAACGTTAATTCTTAGGATAATAAACACAGATGATATTTGCATGCACAAGTCAACACCAGGGAAGACCCATGTTCAGGGGGACCCGGGTAAGATTCTCTACTCGTTCGGCCGAATTTCTTTTCTAAAAATCACTGTAATTTTCATCCTAATTGCTAATCTTAATTATATACCGAAGCTATTCACGGGAGACAAAGGGAAATTGATGACCTAATATTGTTTACCTACTTATAATTGTAAGACGTTTCGTATAACACTAGATACTACTCATATTTTCCCATCGACAATCCTTATAGTCCCTAAACAGTCATGACGACAAACGAAACAAATATGGCGATTGCCGTAAGTACGGAAGTACGCCCAGCAAGTAAGCAACTTCGTGCACTCGTCAAGTATAGAACCTCTGTATACTATAGCCTATTCGCGGTTTCTTTACACTTTTTTAATCACTCCATGTATGACGTGTTTGATTATTTTCTAAATATACCGTGTAGCACAAGCGTTTTATACTTCTGTTAGCGTAAAAGTAACTTATTTTTGGCTAAACAGAACTTTTGGTTAAATTTAACTGTTACTACTTTATTTATAAATTGTATTATTTAATTTATAATTAATATAAATAAAAACAGTGAGAAAACAGTTGTGTTGGTAATTCCCAGTAAGAAATAGTTCTTTTGAGTGGGCAAGAATGCGGTGCGTGGTCCCTTCGGCGTAATTTTGTAGATTCAGTTAAGCTTCGTTTGCATGAGGCGGAGGAATATCCTGGAAGTAGAACTTTAGTAGGGCTTCATAAAGGTTGCAAGTAACCGTGAATGGACTATATACTGACATATTCGGGCAGCGCTAGTATATACGTGGTGAGGTCACAGGCGGGGCCAAGTACGGACATGTGTATGTGCACTGGAACCTCAGATATTCGTTCATTGTCCTGCCTGCCTCAGTGACCAGCCAGTCTTACCACAGATCAAGTAGCACGGGTTTCGGTAATTAATTTTTGGAGAGTTATCGTAGCTTGTTCTGTGAAGGGCGTGTCTATTAAAATGTGATAATTTCGCAAAAGTCATTGCGACGTATATGTGCTTAGTTCTAGTTTGTCCTCAACAAGTGAATGCGCGAATTACCCCAGAACGTTGTTTGTGTATCATCAAGTATTTCCGTTAGTATGAAATGCATAGTTTTGATCTAGATAATGTGGTTTTTTCCATTCTGTGTGTCAATATATATATATATATATAATATACATATATAAATGTTATGTCCAGCGGATAGCCATGTCCTTTTGTGTATTAATATATAGTAAACCGACAGTACTTTTTTATTTTTTTTATTAACTTGTTATTACATTTTCTATAATGAAATAAAATAAGCATTCAATGTTTATGACGTTAATGCATTTCAATGAATTGTTACATAATTAGTTCGTACATTTTGATACATACTGTTCACGGTAAACTGAGCACTTTCGAAAGCCGTGTTTGGGATCTTCTTCTCTGATTACATCGTATCTTTCCACCATATTTAAATTTTACATTGTCATTGGCCCTATCATTTTATTCATGCGCCATCCAACTGAAATTGTAGCATTGTTAGAGATGTGTACGTGTTAACTTATATGCAAATCCTTACAATAATGTGAACAAAATCAAGAAATACTGAATATAACCGGACATACATTTTAACATCACGCTCGCAATACAACATCGGGTCTGGATTATTTTCATTTCTTCGCTACCAAACTTAACTGGGAGAGCGCATACCTATGTGCACTGCAACATACATACAGTTGCGGGCAGTGACTGTTTTTCAAAGGTTGCTTTCAAAAAGTGCTCACTTTACCGTGAACAGCATATGTTATCCAGTTGAAGTGGGGCTGTAAGGAGGATGGCGGGAGGAAGAGGGGAATGCCCGCAAAGGCGCGTATTTGTCTTAGGCGTTTGACGAGCGCGTGGCGGTGCGTGCGCGTGTGTGTGTGTGTGTGCGTGGCGTAGCCGCCGGCTGCGTGTCGAAACACAAGTTCGGGCACTGCCAAGTTCCACACAACTGCCGGGGAACTGCAACTAAAGAGGCAGTCTTTGTGGGGGAGGGGTCGAGGAGGGACTGTCTGTCTGAATGAAGAGGGACGAATAGGATGACCGAGGCCATGTTCTAAATCGTTTCGAGTTTCGTTTTTTTGTAATTTGAATTAAGAATTGTGTAAGGTTTAGTCGTAACACCACGGCATTCAACTGTCTAGCACGACATGCTGCTATTATTCGGATGATATCATTATCCCAAAATTAAAAGTACACGAAGTCTTAAAATAAACAGCAATCATTCNTGCTGCTATTATTCGGATGATATCATTATCCCAAAATTAAAAGTACACGAAGTCTTAAAATAAACAGCAATCATTCCCGAAAGTTTTTCGAAGCCAGTTTAAAATTTAAAATTAACGAAATGAAACAAATATTACTAGAAATTGTTACTTAACAAAAAATTTTTGTAATGAGAAAATACATATTTCAAAAATATTTCAGCGACTTGCCTTNCTAGAAATTGTTACTTAACAAAAAATTTTTGTAATGAGAAAATACATATTTCAAAAATATTTCAGCGACTTGCCTTGTGAAATAAATATTGTGAGTACAATACACATTTGTTTATTCCATTAACCTCGTCTATATGTGTATCAAAACGTTTCAAACCGCCAAAACTAATATGGCGGTGGTTTGGTAATTTGTGTTTTGTAATTTGTCAGCTTCGAAGATGACAAAACGCAAAATCCAAATTACAAAAATACGTCATAGATTTAGTAGACAAAACGGGCCACGTGACCATATTGTTAACAAAACGTGCCAATCCAAAGTGCGAGATGCGCCCCGATTTCAGCCACTAGACGACATGTTCCTTGACCGGTGCCCAGGGAGGAAAAAAAGTTGTTACCAGTAGAAATACTTATTTGAGGATATTTTAGTAGCAGGCAGTGTTGCATGCTCTTAAGCCCTTGTCACTGTCAAATTTTTTCTTCAAACTGCTTCCAATAAGTTTGGTTGAATAAAGTTAGAAGGTTGTGACGTCATTAACGCGGCCATGTTTGTCTGAAAAAGTTGGATGGCTCCAGTTTCCATCACACACTTAGTTTATTGGACCTGTTTTAAAATTTCTTGCCGTGGTGGTCGTAATATAATGGTTAAACCGGTATATGCTATTAAATTCTTNAGTTAGAGTCTAACTAGGTGGCTTGGAGAATGTTTAATGGGCAAGGAACTAGCCATAGCCTGAAATAACGAACTATTGCTATATCCACAAGCAGTAATTTCGGAAAACCATGTTGGTATAGACGGAAATCAGAATGGCCGGACTGGGAATTGAAGCCAGGTCCTCCCGAACGCGAGTCCAGCATGTTAAACACTGCGTCATTTTGCTAGATCCTGAAAAGTTAACTGACATTGCGAAGTCACTATAAAATGCAATTTTTTTTTTTANCACTGCGTCATTTTGCTAGATCCTGAAAAGTTAACTGACATTGCGAAGTCACTATAAAATGCAATTTTTTTTTTTACGTAAAAACGAAAAAATAAACTTACCAAACGTTTGTTACAAAACAACGGGAAGAGTAGGCCTACATAATTTGTAATTTCGTAAGTTTTGAAGTTTCCACATAATAATTACGTGTTGCGCTACAGGCATCGCACTGTAACAGTACAACATGCGTAATTCAGAATGTCTGAATTTATTATGAAAGCATTTCAGAGGTTTGATTCGAAAAGTGTGAAGAAACCGCTATTAGACTATACGGGGGATAGTAGAATACAACCGACTCCTTAGAAAACCTTTAACTGCACAAGCAGACGAAGAGCGCGGGAGCGGTTTGATCCTCGAGAGGTTGTTTCCCTTCGTACAGTAGGACATCGCGATCGCATTTTATCAGGAAGCGCTCGGGAAACTCTTGTGTTTCCGCATTACAGCTGAAACTGACGGCCTAATTTTCCGCCATTCCGGTGGCGTCGCACGCGCCTCTTGCTACCCGTTCGCCTGGCGGATAGATTCGGCCCGTTAAGTTCCCCCGCCAGTCGAGCAGGCCCGTTGAATTGTTTTCCCGGAACTAAGTCAAAAGCTCGTAAACTCTAAACTGCGAGATTTCTAGTTCAAATACCAGATAAGCTGTAGCTAGAGACCTACAAAATGTATTACTCAGCGACAGACTAAACCCCAAGTTGCTATACGTGCATCTGACATCTGTCATTAGCTGACACTGTTGCCATCAGCCAATGGAACCACGGATTANGTCATTAGCTGACACTGTTGCCATCAGCCAATGGAACCACGGATTATGCTTAGGGGTGTGTAGGGCAGTGAAGTCTAGCTTGTCCTAAGACATCAACGCGATTTTGGCACGTCTCTAGCTATAGCTCAAAGTGTCGTTTTTACTTGGGGATGATTTTACATGGAAACCACTTTCCCCCGTTTCGTGGAAATGAATAAGTTATATAATCATTATTTCACGGCATGCATTGAAGTTAATCAGGATCTTAAGAGATTATGATACATAAGTGTGCACCAAACATATTTATTGCATTAAAAGAAAATTTATTTCTTTAATGTGGTGAATTACTGTGCGGTTATTTCGTGCCCCGTGGAACTTCCATTTTAAGTCCGGTGCAAGGAGACATTTCAAAGGAATATAACTGAGTACAAAATGGTTTCAACAAAAATATATGAAATAGTGTTCTTAATAGCTTGCTGCTTACAGAACCTCAAAAAAAAAAAATCATTTATCTGGCAACGACACTCACGATTACAACAGCTGCATAAAAGCATGTACTAACGTGCAAGGATCTAGAAGGTTCATAATTCCGTGGAATGAGGAAGAAAACCCACTTTGGTAAAACGAACTATCAGCCTTATGCATCTTGGCTGTGATAAAGCTCACAATCTACTGTACGCGAGGCAGACATTCTACCGTATGACCAAGCACACATGGGTTCGCCAGTTATATAGAAAACAAATATAAGCATGACCAGCCTGTCTCAAACTATCAGTTTTTCGCGTGGTTGTCTCTTACGTCTTCTCAGCTATCCCAGAGCTAATTATTTATCTCCCATTTCAAGTATAGCTTGTGTCACATCATATGATCTGTTATGAAAACTGTTCATACGCACTGCACGAAGAGGTATCAGCACTANATCTCCCATTTCAAGTATAGCTTGTGTCACATCATATGATCTGTTATGAAAACTGTTCATACGCACTGCACGAAGAGCGGTATCAGCACTCTCGTACGATTTATGCGCATGCGCCGTTTTACAAAACATTATTCATTTATCGATTGATGTGCCTTTCAGCTGAATTTCACTGTTACATAATTACTTTTACAGGGTGCGCAAATTTGTATGGTAATGAGTGTATTAAGGCTTTGGTAGAAAAAAAACACCGATGGTAGGTGGGCCCCGATTGGCTTTCTCCTGTCTTCGTGGCGTCGCCGATTGCTACTAGTTGTGGTAGTTGTCTGGTGGTAGGTAAAGTTTGCTAAACTTTATAGTATTTGGATGTCAGTTGAACACAAATACAGTCACGTGACTGTCAGCAGAGAATCAGAACGCGATTTAATGTTGCATAACAGGGTGCGCACAACAATTATTAAGTATAGCAGGAAATTATCACGCACTTGATTTCAGATTATGACAACAAAGATGAAACTAAAAAATCAGAACAATCGTAAAAAAAAATGCTTTATTAAAAACTTCAACTATAAAAAAATATATATATGGAAAATAAGTGATCAAAATTTAGCATAGGTAAATATATAATAATTAATAGTGCCAATCCTACATAGGCCTTGAGCTGCCTCCAAAGCCACTAGCAATGATCAAGCACCAAACGTGCTCGAAATGTCTACGTTCATACTCAACTGATATAAGAAATTTGAAAAATGTCTTCGAATTTACTGCCACAAGCGGCCATTATTCGTATATAATTATAAAAAGCTTGTGATACACGGTATATTTAGGAAACAACCAAGCACGTCATACATAGGGTGATTTTTCAAAAGTTTAATTAAAAAATTGTGAATAATACGCGAATTGAGTAGAGTAGAGTAGAGTCATACTCATTAATCAAGAACGGAAGTTTGAAGGGTGAATTTGGGGCCCGCCCCTCTTTAAGGGGTAGAGTGCTGGAACAAAGTTTGTACAGACCTTAGAACCTTCCTCTTTCGATCCCCCTAAAACCCCTCTACACTCGCACGGGGGGAGATGCGGAGACCGAAGGGGTCTGTTTTCAAAAATTTTCGCCTCTGGATGTCGACGTTTTCGGTGGATTTCGCCAGGATTTGAGGGTCGACTGTCTCTTTTGACACCCCCTCGGTTCTTAGTTAGTTAGGCCCTTTTCAATAAATGTCGGTAACATAATGGNCACCTCTGGATGTCGACGTTTTCGGTGGATTTCGCCAGGATTTGAGGGTCGACTGTCTCTTTTGACATCCCCTCGGTTCTTAGTTAGTTAGGCCCTTTTCAATAAATGTCGGTAACATAATGGTGTACCATAATATGTACCATAATTACGGTACAAAGTCACTTGATCCATATTTTGCGTACCATAGTTCTGGTACAGTGTACGATAATTTCGGTATTTTGTAAGATAATTTCTAAATTCGTACTATAATGGACTTTGCACTGCCCAACATTACCTTTAGGCCTGAAATGAAAATGGTGGGGCAGTAAAAGAATTAGATCTACACCACACATATCGATATTTCGTACGCTAATTTCAGAATTCGTTCAGCAATGGACTCTATCTACACTTACCAAGCTTGGGTTTCAAATTTCACCCGTTTAACTGCTACACCCAATGTTAGTGAACCCGCGGGTTCCGCAGGCCGACCCCTGGTCATATTCATTAATCAAGAATGGAAGTTTTACGGGTGATTTTGAGGGCGCACAGGGGTGGAACAAAGTTTATTCACACCTTTGAACTTTCTTCTTGCGATACCCTCACCCGCCCCCTCCTCTTTATGTTCAACCGGAAGGAGATGCGGAGACCGGAGGGATCTATTTTCTAACATTTTCGCCTCTGAAAGCCGCCGTTTTCAATGGATTTCGTCAGGATTTGAGGGAGGGCTGTCTCTTTTGGACACTCTCTCGGTTCTCAGTTAGTTTGGCCCTTTTGAATAAATGTCGGTAACATAATGGTGTACCATAATATGTACCATAACTATGGTACAATGCCACTTGGTCCATACTTCAAGTACCATATTTATGGTATATTGTACCATAATTTCGGTATTTGTACGATAATTGCGCAATTCGTACCACAATGGACTCTGCACCTCACAACTTTACCTTTAGGCCTGAAATGAAAATGGTTGGGTGGTACAAGAATTAGATCTACACCACCTATCAATATTTCGTACGATAATTTCGGAATTAATTATGCAAAGGACTCTACAATAACCAAGCTTATCGCAGGCCATATTTATGACATGGGTATCAGATTGCACGCAAGTAAATGCTTCAACGTTCTTGAGTAAGAACGCAGGTTATGCGGGACATCAAGGAGAAAAATTCATACGATTACACTCTGTCAAAAGAAAGAAGGGTGGGTTTCAAATTGCACCCGTTTACCTGCCACAACCAAAGTTAGCGAAACCGCGGATTCCGCAGGCCGACCACTGGTCATACTCATTAATCAGGAACGGAAGTTTGAAGGGTGATTTTGGGTGTGCGCAGTGCCCCCCTTTTAATGGGTAGAGTGCTGGTNCGCCATCCTCTCAAATTCCCCTACTCCAGGAGAAGATTTGGTTACTGGAGGAGTCTGTTTTCGAACATTTTTGCCTCCGGATTGCTGCCGATTTCGGTGCAATTCGCCAGGATTTGAGGGTCGGCTCTCTTTTGACACTCCCTCAGTTCACAATTAGTTAGGCCCTTTGAATAAATATGGGTAACATAATAGTGTACCATAATATGTACCATAACTATGGCACAATGTCACGTGGTCCATACTTGGAGTACCATAATTATGGTACATNGTGTACCATAATATGTACCATAACTATGGCACAATGTCACGTGGTCCATACTTGGAGTACCATAATTATGGTACATTGTACCATAATTTTGGCGTTTTGTACGATAATTTCGCAATTCGTACCATAATGGACTCTGCACCACCCAAAATAAACTTAAGACCTGAAATNAATGCAAAACCGTGGAAATCGGTTCGTGCGTTCTGGAGTTATAGCGTCAGGAAGGAAAACCCGACTTATTTTTATTCTGTCATAAGAAAAAAGGGTGGATTTCAAATTGCATCCGTTTACCTGCCACAACCAAAGTTAGTGAAACCGCGGATTCCGCAGGCCGACCGCTGGTCATACTCATTAATCAGGAACGGAAGTTTGAAGGGTGATTTTGGGTGTGCGCAGTGCCCCCCTTTTAATGGGTAGAGTGCTGGTACAACTTTTCTGCACACCATTGAATCTTCTTTTTTCGATCCCCTGACCCGCCCCCTTCACTATCTGCTCTCCAGGGAGGAGATGCGGAGAGCGGAGGGATCTATTTTCAAACAATTTCATCTCTGAAGCCGCCGTTTTCGATGGATTTCGTCAGGATTTGAGGTAGGGCTGCCTCTTTGGACACTCTCTCGGTTTTCAGTTAGTTTGGCCATTTTGAATAAAGGTCGGTAACATAATGTTGTACCACAATAAGTACCATAACTGAGGTACAAAGTCACTTGGTCCATATTTTGTGTACCATAATTATGGTACTGTCTACCATAATTTAGTTATTTTGTACTATAATTTCGAAATTTGTGTTATAATGGACTCTGCAACACCATAATTTACCTTTAGGACTGAAGTGAACATGATTGGGCGGTACAAGTTTTACATCTACACCACACATATTGGCATTTTGTACGATAATTTCGGAATTCATTCCGCAATAGACTCTACACTTACCAAGCTTTTCACAGGCCCTATTTATGACCTGGGTTTTAGATTGCACACATGTACATGCTTGACCGTTCTTGAGCGAAACGCGGGTTATTCAGGACACCTAGGAAAACATTCATACAATTACACTGTATCATATAAATAAAGGGTAGGTTTCAAATTGCACCCTTTACCTGTCTCGCCCAAGGAAAGTGAATCCGCGGATTCCGCGGGCCAACTGCTAGTCATTATTTTATTCTTGAATCAAAAACGGAAGTTTGAAGGGTAACTTTGGGGGTGCGCAGTTCCTCCNTAGACTCTACACTTACCAAGCTTTTCACAGGCCCTATTTATGACCTGGGTTTTAGATTGCACACATGTACATGCTTAACCGTTCTTGAGCGAAACGCGGGTTATTCAGGACACCTAGGAAAACATTCATACAATTACACTGTATCATATAAATAAAGGGTAGGTTTCAAATTGCACCCTTTACCTGTCTCGCCCAAGGAAAGTGAATCCGCGGATTCCGCGGGCCGACTGCTAGTCATTATTTTATTCTTGAATCAAAAACGGAAGTTTGAAGGGTAACTTTGGGGGTGCGCAGTTCCTCCCTCTTAAGGGGTAAAGTGCTGGAAGAAAGTTTTTGCACGTATTTGAACCATCCTTGGCTGGGAGGGGGGAGGCGCACCTNATTGTTTCCGTTTTCGGTGCATTTCGCAAGGATTTGAGGGTCGGCTCTCTTTTGACATACTCTCGGTTCACAGTTAGTTAGGCCCTTTAGAATAAATGTCTGTAACCTAATGTGTACCATAATATGTACCATAACTATGGTACAATGTCACTTGGTCCATATTTCGCGTACCATAATTATGGTATATTGTACCATCATTTTGGGTTTTTGTACGATAATTTCGAAATTCGTACCATAATGGACTCTGCACCGCCCAAATTTACCTTTAGGCCTGAAATGAAAATGGTTGGGCCATAACCAAGCTTATCGCAGGCCGTATTTATGATATGGGTTTCAGATTGCACGCAAGCATATTGCTTCAACGTTCTTGAGTATAACGTGGGTTATGTGGGACACATAGGACAACATTCATACAATTACACTCTCTCAAAAGAAAATAAAGTGAGTTTCAAATTGCATTCGTTTACCTGCTACACCCAAAGTTAGTAAACCCTCGGATCCCGCAGGCCGACACCTTTTCATACTCATTAATAAAGAACGGAAGTTTGAAGGGTGACTTTAGGGTCGTGCAGCGCCCCCTTCTTAAGAGGTAAAATGCTGGAACAGTTTGCGCACATCTTTGAACCTTCTTCCGATCCCCTCTGCCATCCCCTCTCTCCCTCCTTCCCAGGGAGATTTAGTTATCGGAGGTGTCTGTTTTCGAACATTTTTGCCTCTGGAAGCTCCCGATTTCGATGGATTTCGTCAGGATTTGAAGGAAGACTGTCTTTTTGGACACTCCCTCGGTTCTCAGTTAGTTTGACCCTTTTGAATAAATCTCGGTAACATAATGGTGAACCATAATATGTACTATAACTATGGTACAATATATCTTGGGTCATATTTAGCGTACCATAATTATGGTACACTGTACCATAATTTCGGTATTTTGGTACGATAAGTTCAAAATTCGCGCCATAATGGACTCTGCACCGCCCAACTTTACCTTTAGGCCTGAAATGAAAATGGTTGGGTGTTAAAAGAATTAGATATACACCCCACATATCAATATTTCGTACGATAAGTTCAGAATTATTTCAGCACTGGACTCTATCTACACTTAACAAGCTTGGGTTTCAAATTGCACCCGTTTACCTGCTACACCCAAGGTTAGTGAACCCGTGGATTCCGCGGGCCGACCCGTGGTCACACTCATTAATTAAGAACGGAAGTTTGAAGGGTGACTTTGGTGGCGCGCAGCGCCTCCCCCTTAAGGGGTAAAGTGCTGGAACAAAGCTTTCGCACATATTTGAACCATCCTTGGCATGGGAAGGGGGAGGCGCACCTCGTCCCGCCCTCTCCCAACCACGAGGAAGATGCGGAGACCGAAGGGGTCTGTTTTCAAAAATTTTCGCCTCTGGATTGTTGCCGTTTTCGGTGTATTTCGCCAGGATTTGAGGGTCGGCTCTCTTTTGACACTCCCTCGGTTCACAGTTAGTTTGACCCTTTTGAATAAATCTCGGTAACATAATGGTGAACCATAATATGGACTATAACTATGGTACAATATATCTTGGGTCATATTTAGCGTACCATAATTATGGTACACTGTACCATAATTTTGGTATTTTGTACGATAAGTTCGAAATTCGCGCCATAATGGACTCTGCACCGCCCAACTTTACCTTTAGGCCTGAAATGAAAATGGTTGGGTGTTAAAAGAATTAGATATACACCCCACATATCAATATTTCGTACGATAAGTTCAGAATTATTTCAGCACTGGACTCTATCTACACTTAACAAGCTTGGGTTTCAAATTGCACCCGTTTACCTGCTACACCCAAGGTTAGTGAACCCGTGGATTCCGCGGGCCGACCCGTGGTCACACTCATTAATTAAGAACGGAAGTTTGAAGGGTGACTTTGGTGGCGCGCAGCGCCTCCCCCTTAAGGGGTAAAGTGCTGGAACAAAGTTTTCGCACATATTTGAACCATCCTTGGCATGGGAAGGGGGAGGCGCACCTCGTCCCGCCCTCTCCCAACCACGAGGAAGATGCGGAGACCGAAGGGGTCTGTTTTCAAAAATTTTCGCCTCTGGATTGTTGCCGTTTTCGGTGTATTTCGCCAGGATTTGAGGGTCGGCTCTCTTTTGACACTCCCTCGGTTCACAGTTAGTTAGGCCCTTTAGAATAAATGTGGGTAACATAATGGTNGTTGTATTTCGCCAGGATTTGAGGGTCGGCTCTCTTTTGACACTCCCTCGGTTCACAGTTAGTTAGGCCCTTTAGAATAAATGTGGGTAACATAATGGTGTACCATAATATGTACCATAACTATAGTACAAAGTCACTTGGCCCATATTTTTGTGTAACATAATTATGGTACAGCGTACCATAATTTCGGTATTTTGTACGTTAATTTCGAAATTCACACTATAATGGACTCTGCACCGCCCAACTTTACCTTTAGGCCTGAAATGAAAATGGTTGGGTGGTACAAGTATTAGATCTACACCACACATCGATATTTCGTACTATAATTTCGGAATTCTTTCAGCAATGGACTCTACAATAACCAAGCTTATCGCAGACCGTCTTTATGACGTGGATTTCAGATTGCATGCAAGTATATGCTTCAACGTTCTTGAGTAAGAAAGCGGGTAATGCGGGACACATAAGAAAACATTCATACAATTACACTCTATCGAATAAAAATAGTATGGGTTTCAAATTTCAAATTGCCCCCTTTTACCTGCCTCACCCAAGGATAGTTAACTCGCGGATTCCGCTGGCCGACCCGTGTTATAATCAATATTCGATAACCCACTGGCCACCTGAACAGTCGCCTACACTGTCCGATCTACCACAGAAGGGGATAGAAAGGAAAACGTTTGGAAATAAATCACAGAAACGGCACAGTGAAAACTGAAACAGTACCGAGGTATATAGTTCGTAGTGAAATTACACACGAAGCACTGTACTGTACATCTGCTCGCTTCCACTCATCTAATTGAATCAGGAGTTGTCCAAAGTCGTGGCCGATAAATGTAAGCGGGTTGTCAATTATTCAAAGCACAAAACCAAAAACCCAGATTGTAAATAAAACTGTATTCCAATAAAATTCTGCGACATCATTTTCCTTCATGAACGTGCTCTTAATTTAATTTTGTGTTCCACTAACGATTTCCTCACCAGTTGCTGGGTGGCTGATCCTCTGTTTAATAATTAACGAGAAGCAAAGCAAACTGAGTTACATTTCTATTGCTTTTATTGTTGGAATTAAGTACAGTAACACACACTATAAAATCTAAGCAGTCGAAACTGCTCCAAGCCAGCAAATTTAATGTGGACCAGTAAAATTATATTAATAATTTTAGCTGCTGGCATTCGCTGACAAAAATTGTAATTTATACTTATTTTTAATTCGTCAGTAGATAACAGCTTATTAACTAACGATTCAGTAAAATAATTTAATGGATTGAAATCACAGATTCAGATTTAAAGAGTAAATACTTATAATTTCAGCGAATTGGTTTTTACTTACAGCTTTTGCAGTGTAGAAGTAAAAAAGGTATTCCTACGAAAATTAACGCCTTGCTTATTTAATAAGTAAAAATTATTTATTTATAAAGTTTGTTTGCAATGCATTGTAGTCAGCTGTACGCCAGAAGGGTCCAATGCTTCCTCAGTATAGGGGTGAATCCCAGAGTGGGTGTAGAAAGGTGTGGTGTAGTGATGAAGGAGGAAGGGGGAGAGGGCTCGTCATGACTTGTGTTGGACGCGGACTATGACGATTTCATCCTCCTCTCCACATGGGATCGATCCACGACAGACAAGAACTCTGCAGAGGAAAAACGACCGGTGATACACCCTGAAAAAATACATAAATAACAGTTTTGACATATTTGCAACTTGACACGATCGAATAAAAGAAAAGACAACTATAAACTGTTCACGATAAACTGAGCACTTTTGAAAGCCCTGCTCAAGATCTACTTCTCTTATTACAGTGTGTTCTTCCATCATATGTAAATTTAACATTGCCGTTGACCTAATCACTTAATTCATACACCATGCAAATTNGCAAATGAAATTTTGTAAATGTGTTACTTATATACAAATTATTACAATAGTGTGAATAAAAACCAGTAACACTAACCTTACTGGACATAAATTTAAACGTTACTCTCGTTATAGAACGAGTGGTAACACTATTTTTATTTATTCACTGCCATATTAATTGAGAGCGCGCGTGTAAGTGTACTTTACGGGCATTGATTTTTTCAAAGGTTTATTTCAGAAGTTCTGAATTTACCGTGAACAGCATAAAAATGTCCACTGCTGTGGCAATGTGGAGTTTTTATTTCTTATAAACATAATAGTACCGTTGATTACTTGCAGTGTAAGGATATTCATACGTTCGCCTCTTTAGCTCAGTGGCAGAGCACTGGTCTCGTAAACCAGGGGTCGTGAGTTCAAACCTCACAGGAGGCAACACGTTAAAAGGTTTTCACCGGATTTCCATGGCGTGATTTTTTTTTTTCAGTTCGAGTCGTTGTCTCAAAATGTTTGGGTTAAAATCCTGCACGAATCTTGGAAGTGAACCTTTGTCGACTTCGTTTGGCCAAACAATTGGTATATCGGTCAAAATTGTTCATTAAATTTGTATATGTCATGTTAAAAAAACTGTGTGTGGTTGTATGTCTGACATAAAATAAATTTCCTATAGGAAATTTCTCATGTTAGCTTTCTTGTTGGGAACTATTTTTTCTTTTATCTATGACGCGTTGCTAAGTATTTTCAATTCTTATTTTTAAAATAATATTCTTAGCTCTTAAAAATTATTTGGCAAAGCGAAAAAAACATTTCATTAAATTATATTAATGCGAACAACTTATGCCTGTAAACTTGCAAATATATTTTAACAAATTTTAATCAAAATATTCCCATTAAAATACTTTTAAAAATTACTTTTTGTTCATATTACGTTCTATTTTTACAATATTTTTTTTTTCTTTCGCTGAATATTTCTATGGTTCTGTTTTATGACACATTACAATTTACTTGCTCATTAAAATAATTTTGGAATTATTATCGTTAGTATCTTTTGATTGGTATTCTTTGCTGCTATAATATATAAAAATATAATATTACAACGTATTGAATAATGAAGTCAGATTCCCTCCCAGTTAACATTTCGTAAATTGTCCCTCAAAAGTAAATAAATATATTTAAATTTATATAATAGTTTAAAGGCAATCAAACGTAATGAGAGTTACTAGCTAAATGTCACTTGCCGAATATTGGTCTGGAATATGGCTATAGAAGTAGTTATTTTGAGCTATGTAAGTAGTAATTTTGCTTTTAGGAGATACATCGTTACAAATGTATATATTTCACTTAACTAAACATTTTTTTTAAGATAGAAAAAAATTGTTAGGTAGAATTTTTGTCCACACATCGCAAATTGGTATACTGAAGTCTTTAATTCCGATATAATGCATATGCAATAATGCTGCGACGCCAGAGTGTAAAAAGTAATTTTTATAAAGTATTTTCTCGAGTGTACAAAAAGTAATACTGAATGGTGGACTATAGAGTGGCATGGAGGAAGATAGCCACAGTAACTTCCAACCTTCCTGAAACCCCGCTTAAGTTATATTTTTGGGCTATCCTTCCGTCACAATAAACAAAACATTCATGATTCCATAAAAAACACCAAACAGGAAACAAGGCGCCGTATTTTTGCGCGGGACAGACAGTCCAAATAACATATTTTTATATATAACAATAAAATTCGTTACCTACAGTTTACCTGATGACATAAAAACACCAGTAAAACCTTTGCTTTACAAATAACGCACCAAAATTCAGTTTAACAATACTCGACACGTTATTTTCTACTNACACCAGTAAAACCTTTGCTTTACAAATAACGCACCAAAATTCAGTTTAACAATACTCGACACGTTATTTTCTACTGGTCATTACCAACGTATGTCTTATCTCTCAGTTTTAATCTATATTGACTATGATATAAATTTTATAATCGCTAGACAAGTGAAAGTTTTCCTGGTAGTAATACTATCAGAACTATAAATAACTTGTGATATATGAATTTTTAATGCAACAGTCGAATAAATTACACCTTCAGTGATATTTCATGGTTTAATTTTAAAAAATTGTGATGATACCGTGAATAGACTACGGCATGTTTCAAAGAAAGCTGGGGCCGCGGTGGCTGAACAGATAGAATGCTCACCTCCCACCAAGACGAACCGGGTTAAATCCCCGGCCGGGCCACACCTGAATTTTCGCAAGTGGGAATTGTGCCAGACGATAACGGCGGGTTTTCTCGGGGATCTCCAGTTTCCCCCGTCCTTGCATTCTGGCGCTGCTCCATTCTCACTTCATTTCACCCTCATCGGCTCTCAAGACCTCGTGGTTAAGAGCCGCCCAAATCTCTCGACTCATCTTGAAGCAAGCTGTCCTAAGCCAAGAGGAATCCCTCGCCCAGACNGGGGAGGGGGGCTGATGAAGGGAGGGTGGGGGTGCACTCGCCCTCAGGAAGGTGTTAAATCCAAGAAGGGCGGGGCAGCAGACGAACACCGCCGAACCGTTTCTTTGAACGTTTTGGCTTCTTGCCTCTGACGATCATACAGGCCTTGTCCCCCCTCTGCTCCTCCCCCTAACCAAGCAAAGGACCTCGCAGACGAGGATCAGCGAGCGTGAAAGAAGCATACCCCGGGTTGGCTCGCAGGCGCGGTTGGCTCGCTCGTCAAAAGAATAGTGTGTGTGATGGGGGGTTGAATTCACACGGACAGAAGAAGTGGATAAACGAGGACGTATCCTCGGATACAAAGGGAAGAAGAAGCCAAGGGGAGGGGAACTGCTTGAGGAAGAGGCCTAATGAGCTTCTCATATACGTGGCAGGGGGAGGTGGGGCCCAGCGGAAATGGGATAGGGAAGGAAATAAAAATGATATTTCCACGCGCGTCGCTTCCCGCGAATGCGAAAATCGATTCCTATCAACGGAATTGCATCCTTGTTATTTTCTTCGCATTTGACTCTTATGTATTACGGATTTGTAAATTTAATAAATGGTAAAAAAATACTTTTAAAAATCGATATAATTAGTGAAAATAGTATGTTTTGAATTAAAACGCGTAGAAATTTGGTACTTATTTTCGTATATAACTGATGTGTCGTTGTTAGGGGCAAAGTACATTTAAACGTTAAAAAAAAAAAAAAAAAAAAAAAAAAAAAAAATTTTCTTATGAAACAGAGTCAATATATAGGTATCAAATGAAAGAGATAAATTTGTCGTTCTCCGACCAAAATATCTCATTTTCGGCCGGGACCATAGGATAAGACAGCGTGTTTCAGGAGAGAGATTCCTGGCAGTACAGGTGCTCTTAGAAAATTTGTTCAATAAGGATATGCTCTTGATCGTAGAGGCTAAAGAAGCAAAAGCAAGTCGAGAGATTATTGGCGGCCTGGATCAAACACATTGGTCTTACATTACCGAAATCCGAACAAGCCCAAAATCATAACATTTCCGGCAGAATTTTCTTGACACTGACACTATTATGTTGCCTCAACTAGTTTAATGAAAGATGGGTCTCGAATGTAAACATTAATCATGGCCACAGATGTCCCCATATAAGTTGTTTTTGCAGAGTTTCAAGAATGATTTTACTGCATTGTCTAATTAACGGGGGAGGTTTAATAAAGCCGCCTCTCCACCAAAAGACGGCTTGGGCACAATTCCTGATGGGGTCAGCCCGAAATTTCGAACGTGTGAAACGTGGCGGTTTTTGCCGGTGGCCAGTGTTTTATTTCGGGGTGTATCCGCTTTCTCCACCCTTGCATTCCGTCGCTTCTCCATCCGAGTGTCTCATTCCATGTGGAATTCCAGGGATGATGGGCGCATATTAGTGTCATTTCAAAAGTTTGTCGCCAGATGGTTGTTAACCCCGTCCCTAGAGTGCAATTCCTATTAGACGTTTGTTTTTTTCGCAAATCCCTGGGTAAATTGCATTGTAGGTGCTCTGGCTTTTTTGGAAGTGGAAAAAAGGAACAGGTTTCGAAGGAAGTGTCCTTGAAACAGCTCTTTTTATAAGTTCACTACCATGCTCATATTGATATACAGTATTTCCACCTTGGGCATCCAGTATAAAAGTCCTTATTTACACCAACTTAAATGTCTGCATCACCATTGGAAACTGAGTTCTTTCAAAGTCTGATAAGAGTTTTTGGATGCTTTCAATAGTGACGTAAATACTTACCGTAGCAGTATCTCTTTAAGCTTTATCTACTAGTATGATTAACATTTTTGTTCCATCTTTCCCCAGCTGAAATCGAGCTTCTATCTGTTCTTGTGTCAACGCAAATACACACTCGAAATATTAAGAACAGTTAATAATATCATAACGTGGCTAACCACATATTTTGCACGGATTTTAAATCCACCATCATTTCAATTATTACATCCTCAGGATTACATTCTTATAAGTTCAGGGTACAATGACTTTTATCATCGCGAGGATTTTGTACACTCTCACGAAAATCAACGAAGACAAACAGTTTGTTGGAGTTTATAAAGACACTGGATTTAACATAACTCAAGTCTTCATAACCACAAAATTATCTCGTAAAAGTTGCCATACTACGCTAATTTTGGACTTCACTGCACGCTTATTATATCTAAAATCCAGATACTGAAAATAGCTCGCATCCATCAATTTATTGCAAAATACATAATCAATTTATCGCAAGTATTAATTCATATTAACATTTCACTAGTGATCCCTACATTATTTTAAGACAACCCACATTATGTTAATATTACCATAGTCTAAGATATTCAAACAGCCCAATACGTTTTTAGAGCCTTTAATTTGGAAATTAAAAATATGAAACTGATTTTGCCAACTCATGCTCAGTAGGTAAGCAAATATGCTGTATTTTTGTGAGCGCTTATAAATCAATGTAAATTCGTTAAGATCTTGCATACGCACGCTCATAAAAAGGGGGGGGGNCGTGTACTTATGTACGCGCGTTAGAAGTTATACTTCTTCGTCGTGACTAAAATAAAATTTTATTACTTATGCAAATAATTTATGTAATTAGGAAAAACTATAAAACGACCGAAGAAAGACATTAAATACAATTAATAAAGGTTTGATTAAAGAACATAATTTAATTAAAATAACCTTAAATACTTGAAAACACTTTCAAAATTTTACTATACAATTCTTGTCACTAACAAATTTTTCACGGCACAATGTGAGTAAAATTAATTGATTAGATAAATACATTCACAATGAATTACTAATATAAATGAAATGTTTTTCAATTTGCTTATTACATGAACTGATTTTCTGTCGGTTTTAAATATAACCACGTGCTACGTTGTGTACCTTGCGTTTGTATATAGCTAGACGATACGCGCATAACCTCAAATACTTGAAAACAATACGCGCATGCGCTACCACGTTCACTGTCGAATTTCGTTACACTGTGCGCACGCAACTTCCGCTGCACACTAAACTTTTACCCCCAAAGCGTCAAAAGAAGTATAATTTCAAAAAAGTTGTTGTTTGAGCCAAATTTGTGTAGCCACAACCTTCTGCATTGTTAGTATTGGGACGGCAATCAAGTGGGTTGTTAGTACTATCTAAATATTGTTAACATCTATAGTTATAGCGACAGCTGCAGTGGCCGTGTTTGTGACTTTACCTGCAACTATACGTACAGTTTCTAGAGCAGAGCTATCTGTTGTTGCAACAAACATAACTGTAATAAACCAGTAGAACAGTCTAATATCAGACTTGGTAAGGAGTGTTAAACATTTGTATAAAAAAAAACTAAGGAAAATTAGAAAAATAAATCAGAAAACATTCAAGAGAAATTATATTAAAAAACCCGGAACACGCTTGTTTGCACTATTTACCACTCTGAGCTTGACTATGGTAGGGTAGTAATAAATAATGTTTTTGTATGCATTGCTAGAAACATATTTTATTCTTGGGTCTCTTTTAAAATGCAGACGTACATTTGATGATCAGGACCCCATTTGTAAAATTCCATTTTGTCAGGCTTCATAAGAAAAAAATCTGTTTTATAAAATTTTCTTCTGCAGATTATGCAATCAACTGTTGTTTGAATATAAAGTTGGGGAAGTGCGAACTTCTGACTACTTATGGTTTTAGGAAATCCAGAATGTTTGATGTGAACCGAGGTTTGGTTGCAGCTATCCCGAAGTCCGATTACAGAACTGCTCTCTTGTCACTTCTCTAGTGTGATTTTTTTTTCTCGGCATAACATAAATTATATATATTACCGCATATTTATAATAGAGTACAGTTATATGTACTACCGTTGTGCATTTATATGTTGTCATACGTACTATCAACAAAAATCTGGAGCTTCTCTGTACATTTTGTGCAGGAATTTCTGACAAAATATGTACCCCAAAAGAGATTTTATTCATTATTCAGAAAAATTGCCTATAACTAAGAAGTTATACATTTACCGTCACTTAAGGAGCCCCACTTGATCTGGTTATTATCCAGGTTGATAGAACTAGAACGAAGAACTTCTTGAATAGAATATATACATGTTGATGTTACATTAGAAAATGTTCACAATATAACGATAGTTTGTTTCCTTTTAAACTATGAGGTTGATACCTACCAAATTACGAACGTGTACAATTTTTTCTTATCTATAAAATGTGTAAAAACTTTGACGTAAGCCTCTTTAGCTCAGTGGCAGAGCACTGGTCTCGTAAACCAGGGGTCGTGAGTTCAAACCTCACAGGAGGCACATTAATTATATTTTCCAATAGATCTCAGTTAGGGAATTGTAATTAACTGCAAGCTGAAATAGCTCTTAAAATGGGTTTTTAAAAGTCTACGACTGTGTCTTACTTAATTAACTCTAGCTTGCAACGATACATTTTTATAAATTACGTCGGTCATAATTACAGCTAATATATTTCAAATTTTCTAACACTTACGAAATCAACTATGTAAAACTGACACGAGTCCACGTGGACCAATGCCCACAAAAAGCAATGCAATGCCGTTTATGAAAAAAAGTTATGGCTAAAAAATAGTACGTACGCTGACGAAATTTACTACATACGCCATCCACGGGAGACAAAGCGTGTAAAAGTGAGGTCTTCACTATGCATACATTAATAAACATTCCTTAAATTGTACTTAGCGGACAAGCAATCATATTTATGCAATAACTGTTCTACGTTTCGGCCATTTTATATCTGCCATTGCGTATGGTTAAGCTACACTACAAAGAGGACAAATTGCACGCAGGGCATAAAATTTTATAGCTTTGAAATAATCACGAAATATAAATGGAATGTTTAAAACTTACCACGAAGACTACTAGAAAATACAGGTAAAAATGATAAATCGTAAGCTACAAAAACAGTTTATTATATAAAACTTTATCATCAGACCGTTATGTTGCACGAACATCAACTTTGATGACGCAACTTTTCCTGCATCAGCAATTAACTATGTAGAAGTGGAACGTCGGAAATGACTCTACGGCACTGGCATTATTTTGCATACAGTTGGTATTGGAAAACCATATCTCCTAACCGTATCACGAAATAAGTTCCAAGTTGTAACATTCTTGGGGATATTTTGTTGCTTTCAAGTGTCAAAATCGCTGTGGATCAACTAAAAAAAAAGCCAATGCCCATCTCGAAATCGATTCTTGGGGATATTTATGCCTCCAGTTTAAGGAGGATTAGAAAACAATAATAATATCTGACATAATATAATTTGCATATGTGGGAGACTATGTAATAGAACTGGGGTAGGGCCTAATTTAAAAATATTATAGTTTAATGGTGTTTTCAAATTAACAGTAGAAGACGCGCACTCAAGCAGGCCATGAAAATGAGAAAACTGCAATTGTTATGTGATTGTCACAAACGAGTGTTTTTTTTTATCAGCCATATTTGAAATCAAACTACTGCACTGACTCCGGAGACAGTGCGATAAAAATTGCACTCAGTGAGCACTTTTCAGGGTAATCGACAACCGGAACTTGGAAAACGAACGCACTCAGTGCACCCTGTTCTGACAAACCCACGAGTAACTTGGAAAGTAAGTAGTACTACGGGTGATCGGTTTGGCAGCAACGGAGGTTCTCTCTGGTAACCGATCCACCCAGTTGGATTCGTGATGGCGGCGGTAATACTCTGTAAGGCAGAGGAGATGATGAGGGAAATCCCCCTAAAGGCTGTTCATGGTTGATTGAGCATTTTCGAAATCAACCTTTGCAAAATATCACTGTCCCTATCTGCACATGTTTTAACTGGGACACTGATTGGCATGCGTCCAGTAAAGTTGGTAATGACGGAAGGAAAGTAGTTCCATGTTTTAACGCTGATTTAAAAGTGTTAGGTAAAAATTTGTGAATACTGAAATTATTTATTTTGCTTTCTATTTTTTAAGTACATATAATGGTAAAAATTACCAACTTTATAAAACATTTACTTTTCTAATAATGTCACAGTTTTACTCGACCGAAGCATGAATAAAGTGACCAGGCCCATGTCTATGTTAATTTTACATATCGATGAAGAATACATATTGTGCATACGAGTTTATCATAAGCAGGGCTTTCAAAAGTGCTCAGTTTACCATGCACAGCATATATAGTCCATTCACGGTTACTGTCATATTTTCTGAACACCTGTTAAAAGTCTACTTCCAAGATATTTCCCCGCCTCATGCAAACAAAGCTTAACCGAGTCTATAAAAATCACCACAAAGTAACAACGCACCGCATTCGTGCGCAATCAGTGTAATAATATCTTGCACAAGAACTATTTCTTACTAGGCATTACCAACACAACTATTTTCTTTCTGTTTGCATGCGCATTAATTATGAATGAAATATTATGATTTATAGATAAAATATAAGTAAAAGCCCAATTGAACCAAAAAATAAGGTACATTTATGTTAACACAAGTATAAAACGGTTGTGATACACGACTTATTTAGGAAACAACCGAGCACGTAATACATCGGCGGGTTTTTCAAAGGTTTGATTCAAAAAGTGTGGAGATACCTGGAATAGACTATACCAATGATTGATCGACGCGTTGAGCTCCAAGGGTCCGGAGGTGTGAGTAGTGGTCTAGGAGGACCACGAGATTGTACGAGTCTCTGCACTTGTGGGAGGTTGCTGTCGTGCACACTGGTGTATGGTCAACAACAGTGGAAACTGGCAGCTTCTGCTCTGATAAAAAGGCGGGGACGCGTCATTTGGCCGAATAGGTGCTTGGCATAAGTTTCCTTCGCCTTTCTAAAATCCTTTTCACCCGACCACTCGGCGTTTGGCCGAACATTAATCCAGCTGAACACGCATTAGGCACAACCGGCGCGGCGTTTGGTAAAAAAAAAAAATATATTTCTCATCAAATTATTTCATAGAAATAATCACGATTACTACCCTTATGGTGCTTTAGCACTCTTGGAATTGTAAAGATGGATTACTAGCGCGCATGTCACAAAGCACTATACGCATTACCTACCACTCAGTGTTCTATCTTCAGTAGTTAAACAAGTGATTCAGGTCCAACTTCAAAGATATGTACCGTCCTTAGGATTTACTTTAGACCATAGGTCGTATATGTTTTCACCTTTTTCCGTACATAACCTGCAGTCGAAGCTTGTCGGTCTAATTCATATACACACACGCATATATATATATATATATATATACACACACACATACACATGCACTCAGTAGGAGTGCAGCGGATCAATCCACTTCAACAATTTTCTAAACATGTTCCGTATTTCTTACGATAACATACATTTAGTTACTGTGTTAGGTTTGTTTGCAAAACTCATTAATACAGTCTTCCAGCGAATATATTCCTTTTGTTTTCCGATGATCCTACTTCTAAGTGGAAAAATAAAACTAAGAGTGTTTCATCAAAATTTTTGCTCATTTTGTGTTACTCAGGTGCGAAAGTCATGAAATAACGGGAAACTGACTCCAAGTTCTGCTCTTGCATCACTGGTTTTTATGTGCACGTACGTTTTGTATATCTTGTCGCTAATTTACACTATGTTTTTATGACATAAACAAATTAATATTTCACAAACTAAAGCAAATAAACAATCCGTACTCGTGCACAACACACTTGTAAATTTATAAGTATGACTTCAGGCGTTCACTATATTTAATGTAGGCTCGGCCGATATTCTGCCATAAATATTTTTCTGTAACATATATACTGCTACCAGTTATTTTTAAAGAATGTACAATAGTTCCGTGGCAGTGCAGAGAAAGGGAGACTTTAAAATTATTTACTTGCATCAAATTCCATTAAAAATTTTAACATAGAATTTTTTACAAGAGTACGCTCGAATTTAATTAACTTCCGGTTGCGAGGTGTGGTGGTCAGGGAAGTATGGAGCTATTCACAAACAAACCGTCAGCTTCATGTTTCACGCAGTTCACTCTGATATACCTTGCGGATATTACAAAGTGACGATGCGATAGTACAGTAATTGGAAAGGTCTGAGTAAGCTGTTACCGCCAGCCCTCTCACAGTTCGCTTACTCGCTCTGGGAAAACAACTTGCACATCTCGCATAGGTCAAGTGTCAAAAAGTCAATTAAGGGATTTCTTTGTTTGCGAGTACTTCCAATTTTTAAGAATAATTTAAAACGTGCTCTGCACCTCTCACGCGAGATTATAAAAAGTAGTGCCCGGGGAAAGGTGGTAATAACACCCAGGGTTAGTCCCTATCTTCGATGTTCCGGGTTTGATTACAAGCTCAAATGTAACAACCATTTTTTTCGTATGGGTTATCAATATTTTTAGGTGTCGTTAGTACTTACAGTTATACGTTGTGCGTAAACGGTTCAGTAAATACGAACGTATATAACTTACGTACGGTAGGCTGCTGTGCGCTACAAGTTGTTATTTATACAGCGTATGCCATTCTCGCCGGTAGTAAATTACCGGTAGCAGACAACATACAGTATGATACATATTTATGTAAACATCATTAATATTTTGAGGTGGACTCACTCAGGCACTACGAAAGCTCTCCCGAATTTTAAAACAAAGTGATTCTGAAACTGAGGAATAACAACTCACTCACAGTTCACCTAAAAACAAATAGTCCATATGAGCATAAGTTATGTCCTTGGTAGTGGTTCCCGAGTTAAGGCCATCCAAGGTTCTGGTGTAATTGTCAACAGCCGTACTTGATATAGGCTGTTCACGGTAAACTGAGTACTTTTGATAGCTCTACTTATAGTCTACTTGTATGCACATTGTGTGTTCTTCCGCCGTACGCACATTTGACATTGCCGTGGGTCTGATTACTTTATTCATGCGCTGGTCAAGCGGAACTGTGAAATTATTAGGAAAGTAAATATTTCACGGATTTGCGCATTCTTAAATTTATTCACATAAAAAAAAAATCATTTCAGTATTACAAATGTTTGCCTAACATTTTTAATTCAACGCTAACGCATGGAACTACTTTTCTTCTGCCCGTTACCAACTGTCTGGGCGCATGTCAGTCTGTGCTCCCGTTAAAATACCGTATGCAGGTAGGAGCAGTGATATTCAAATGTTGATTTAAAAAGTTGTCAGTTGTGTTCTGTGCGAGTAAGGTTAGCTGTGGTACGATTTATTCTGCTCAGTTTGGCAACCAACAATTCTCGCCACTAGGTAAGCGTTAGTGTCGGAAATGTACCTAATTTTACCTATTTTCTACGTAAAAAAAACTAGGATAGTTGTAATAATCATAAATCACATATAAAATAACTTCGTAACTAAGTAAAATCTTTTTCTTTTATTATTCACGCTCCTTAAAATTTTAATTAAAAGTTACCTTTTAGTACACTGCGCACCTAACGGCGGGAATGTTCCCTATGCCTAACTCATCCATAATAAATAACATTTTGTTCCTAATCTGAGTAGAATAAACCATAGACTAAAAATGAGGTAGACCGATCTCGCTGGCTGTGGACAACCAATCTCCGTGTCCCAACATTGAACTGCTTTTCTGCCAATACGGCTAGCAAAATCGGAGTGGATTGGATATGAGGTTAGGACACTGTTTAGTAAACAAGTGCTTTGAGATGTTTGTATACTTCCTCTAACCAATTTGTAATACTGTTTGATTAAATTCAAATTGGTGAAAGTGCTTGTCTTAAGAAAATTAAGATATAAAAAAACACGTTCATCACTGCTGACCATGTGACTTTGACAGTTGTGTTCCTTTTGGGGTAGGTCAATGTTGGGGTACATGCGCAGAAGACGAATAATCGGTCTACCTCATATTTAATCTACGGAGTAAACCTGCGCTGTGGCGACGGACTCGGCCGGCATCACGTCACTACGTCTCGGTGGCGCGGGCGGTTCTATCGCCGTCGCACGTCGCGACGTCAACGGGACACGACGTGCAGGAGCGACGCGACGACCAGGAACTGTTGCTCTCGTCGAGACGCGCGGCTCAGCGGGAACAATGCACGCGCCCCGCGGAGGTTCCAGCACACACGCACGCCAGCCAGCTACTCGACTGCGCCGGAGAGAAACTGCTCGGGTTAAAGCTGTTGCCCAGGGCCGGCCACACTATGCTCCATACACGGTTACTCCAAACTTTTCTGAAGCCCTACTTCCAAGCTATTCCTCCGCCTCATGCAAATTACGCTTAATCAAGTCTAGAAAATTACACCGAAGGGAGGGGCCGCGGTGGTGTAGCGGTTAGACTCATCGCTAAACGTACTTTGATTTTTTGTGTCATACTGTATCAAGCTGTAAAAATATTATATCCGAATCACTGAAAATATTTGTAATTCATTACTCGATAGAGAAAAATATGCAATATGTTGCCCATAGCCGCCCTTTTAGGCAAACCGGGTTCGATTCCCGGCGGGGTTGCTCTCAGATCTTCGCACGTGGGAATCGTGTCGGACGATGCCGCTGGACGGCGGGTTTTCTCGGGGATCTCCCGTTTCGCCCACCCTTTCACTCCGGTGCTACTCTATACTCACCTCGCTTCACCCTCATCGGCTCTCAAGACCTCGATGTTAAGAGCTGCCCAAATCTCTTCGCGCACTACACCGAAGGGACAGCGCACCGCATTCGTGTGCTCTCACGTTAATAAACTTTCCATAAGAACTATTTCCTACCAGGCATTTCTCCCTGTTTTTATTCATATTAATTATTCATATTAATTATAAATGAAGTATTATAATTTGTAGATAAAATATAATTAAATGTTATAATTAACAAATAAAATATACTATTATGCTACCAGAAGAATAAAACGCTTGTGGTAGATGACATATTCAGAAAACTACCAAACGCATCATGCTCGGAGTGATTTTTCAAAAGTTTGAGTGAAAAAGTGTGAAGAAACCACGAATATACTATACAGGACCCTTCTAGGCACTAATATCACAGGTCACATTCGCGTTGCTAACACCAAAACTACAATAGAAAATGTTGTCATTTTTTAAAATTATAAATTTAGAAACAAATGACTAAGATACCTTTGCTCGTTGTTTTATTGAACGGTGGTTAGAATAATAATTTCACTTTTAATACATATTGTTACAATTTCTTAAAGTCAGTGGGCTTGACCAGGTTTTTTAAGGGATGGAGGTCTTAAAAAGTTAATACTATTTTCCAAATTTTTTTTAGAGATACTAACTCAATTACAATTAATTATATTTAAACAATTTAATAACTACAATTTTAAATAATCCCAAATAAATTAATGCAATCAAATAACTAAAATCAGACCCAATAAAATGATTTCAAAACATGTTTAATTATTTTACAAATTATATGTCCATGTTTGACAGTTCCAATATTCACAATTAAGTACGTAACGCATGCAGTATCACCTTAATTCAGTCCACATTCCACCAATCTGCAATGCCATAGAGTGCTCCGAGCACCCTCATGCACAGTAGCCCTCTACTCGTTGGGTACCACGCCTTCTCGTCCATCCGCACCGCACAAGCACTCGTCGGCCACCTTATTGCAACCTCCGCCGCCGTCTGTCCTCTCAGATGATTTCCCATGCTGCACCATACTTTTACAGACTACCAAATTTCAGCCAGATGGCTACCAAAAAGACTGTCAACCTTCCGGTTGCGATGGGTATTTAAAGTGTTGTCGGCTCTCGTACAGAATCTTATCCAAATGCTGCATTGCGCCAAGCGAAAATGATTACCAGAAAATTCTTGCTCATTCTCCCAAGTCATCGACCCTTCTGGCAGGGGGGAAGAGGGGCTGTGATGCCTAACATGTTGGCTGTCAATCATCCCCCCCTCCCGGGCCGTTGGGCGAAAGAGCAGTGAGCGAGTCTGTCTGAAGGGAAGGGAGGGTCGAAGTGGGTCGTCGCCCACAGCGCCCGACCGCGCATAACCAGGTAACACGGTGCCCGCGCCCAGTGCGACAGTCCGCGCCTAACAATGTAGCAAATCACACAAGGACAATGTTGTAACTTCACACGATAGTTTCACAGTTGCTGTCGTGTTCCACTTGATGCTTTGTGCTTTGCCTGCTGTTATATTTACCGGGATAGTTGATTTTCGAATTGGGTTTGTTTGAAAAAAAAAANGATGCTTTGTGCTTTGCCTGCTGTTATATTTACCGGGATAGTTGATTTTCGAATTGGGTTTGTTTGAAAAAAAAAATTGAAAATACACTGAAGAACCAAAAAAACTGGTACACCTGCCTAATATCGTGTAGGCCTTCGACTTCGAAAGCCCATATCAATGATGGTCCGTTGAATAGTTCGCACGCTGGCACTGGTTGATGCCCCAGCATTGAAATCTGCGCCAATTTGAGAAAGGGTTGCACGTCTGTCACGTTTAATTATTCTCGTCAGTCGCCGTTTGTCCCGTTTGTTCACGATTTTTTTCTGGCCGCAGTGATGTCGAAGATTTGATGTTTTACCGGATTCCCGATATTCACGGTACACTCGTGAAATGGCAGTACGCGAAAATCCAAATTGTATCGCTACCTCGGAGATGCAATGTCCCATCTCTCGTGCGCCGACTATAACAACACGTTCAAACTCACTTAAATCTTGATAACCTGCCATTGTAGCAGCAGTAAGCGATCTAGCATCTTTGCCAAACGNTGGGCGCTGCCGACCGCATCGCGTTACTCTGATTGGTTCCATACCTCTGTTATTTGTTTTGGCTCTTCAGTGTACAAAGAAGTTTGAGAAAATGATGAGTCACCAGTCTTCAATGCTTAATTGTTGAAAGTATTGGAAGTGATCCCCAAAATAATGGATACCAGTACTATGTGGGATAACAGTTGGAAAAATACTTAAAAGCAAAGTTACCTATAGACAACATTTACCTTGGCGAAGATGGGTTTCCCAAATTCGTTAAGTTTGTGTCATCAAGTTAGTCGATACATGATTCCATATATTTTGATCGTACTGATATGTTTTGACGTATGTTATTATGTTGGGTATATAAATGTAGCGTGATTACAATTTGTAGCTTAGAATAAATGCTCAACCCCATACACAGCAGTGTCGCTTCTCAAATAAGTTGCTCTGTGCGGTCGCTTACCTGGCGCTATTACCTGAGCGATTCAAGTGAGCAGTCGGGGAGGGATGAGACTCGTAGAAACTTGTACGGGAAATTGTATCGTGGGATACAGGCTTAAGCAACTTGTACAGACACCAGCCCACATGGAAGCATCAACACGGCAACGCTAATTAGTCAACATTGTGCCACAACTCATGTCAATGCGGTACCTGACATTCGCAGCCGAGTGCTGGTCGGTAGGCTATTCGCGGTAAAATGAGCACTTTTGAAAACCCCCTCATTTGGAATATGTGCCATTTGTGTCGACACTTGTTTCAAGTGAATATGATATTGTGTTAATTATAATCTTATTTATTTGGTGTTTCGCCAAATATTTTTTTTTTTTAACCATTGGATCGTTCTTTAGTTCTGTTAATATTTTTGTTTATTCACTGTGAAGTTATAAAACTTACCTTGTCACCTGAAATTATTGTCATGTATAAACATTTATCTGGTTTTTTTTTTGTTTTGTTTCTTTTTTGAAGATATTTTTCTTTATATCAATTAATCGTTTATGTACGTTATCAAAATTAAAAGCTTTACTTGTGACATCTTCTTTCTAGACTTTCTATTTATGTATCGATTAGTCGCGCGAGACCACGAAGTCNTTCACTGTGAAGTTATAAAACTTACCTTGTCACCTGAAATTATTGTCATGTATAAACATTTATCTGGTTTTTTTTTGGTTTTGTTTCTTTTTTGAAGATATTTTTCTTTATATCAATTAATCGTTTATGTACGTTATCAAAATGAAAAGCTTTACTTGTGACATCTTCTTTCTAGACTTTCTATTTATGTATCGATTAGTCGCGCGAGACCACGAAGTCCNAAAAGCTTTACTTGTGACATCTTCTTTCTAGACTTTCTATTTATGTATCGATTAGTCGCGCGAGACCACGAAGTCCGGAGCATGCCTTTGTATACATAGGTTCCCGTTCGTGTAACTTTCTTCTTCGATTCTCGCCATACAGCATGCAGTCACCTTGTATCTTCATCTTATTTTGAATCTTCCATCATCTTAGGATGATTTAACTTTTATTCGCCGCTGTGGCGGTTTGCGGCTTGGGCCGATGATCTTGTGGCCAGCCATTTCTTCCCCTGTGATGTGATGTGATGCGAGCCGTACACCCATTCGTGGGTGTTGGCCATGATCCAACTTCTTTCTGCCGTCACACCGCAGTAATTTCAGAATCTCGTGTAACTTTTTTTAATTTTGGTAGTTTCGCCTGTTGCATGACCTATGGGTGTGCTCCAGCCTTTTCTGTGGACTGGCGCGACGTCACGTGAAATGATTCTGGACAGTTGAAGAACGAAATTGTTTTGTCTTCAACAACTTAGGTTAAAAAAAGAGTATATAAACAAATTGAAAAGTATTTTGTAATGTAAATTTCAAAAGAGGTGATCGCGGGTACCCGATGACGTATTTAAAAGGAAAATAATTTTTTGTCAAAAATGTAAACAAAAGCAAGTAGAACAATACTAAAAAAAAAACTTAATATACTCGTGTTATAACAGATTTTAAAATTGTATTTATATACATTTATGGAGATAAAAGTATAATACCCTTGTTGTGGTTAAAATGTTTGAATATATATATATATATATATATATATATATATATAAAGGTGTTCAATAGAAAAGATACTTTTTTTTCCTTGCGTTACTTACATCCTTACAATTGCCCTGGTAATATATGTATATGTGTGTGAATTTTCTAACTGTCTAGTTGTGATTGATACAATTTTATTTACACCATTAGTGTACTTATTGCCTATTTATTACGTTATGTAATAAATAAAACAGGAGCCACGTCCCTCTAATTTATTTTCTGTAGTGTACTCTAGTCTACCCAGGAACCTAGATCCTAGATTTATGCGCAATTTTGTTTTAAGACGAGGGTACCTACTGGTGCCCACGTTTCACGCGAGAAGGTGGTACATAACAAATAATAGTCAATAAATATATTTTATTTTATCCTTAGACGTTAACTTCCGAGTGCGGTGGAATATACACACTGCGTTTATTACTTACATGGTAATATTTATTGAAAATCGAGGTTAAAGGATAAAAAATGGCTGGAAGGAAAAAGTAACTATGACCTCAAAAATTATCACTTTACCATAAACAGCCTGTAATGTATGGTGAGAAATAGTTCTTATTCAAAAAAATATTTAACTGAGTGCGCACGAATGTGGCGCGCTGTCCCTTTGGTGTAATTTTTTACACTCTGCTAAGTTTTGTTTTCTCGAGGAAGATGAATAGCTTGAAAGTGTAACTTTATCAGGGCTTGAGAAAAGTCGGAAATGACCGTGAATGGACTACCAAAAATGCTGTCTCTTGGATCTGAAAATGGCTAGTGTCTACATGTGTGTATTTGCAATTAAACGCACGTGTGCACAGTTGTTATAATATTTCAAACATTTCCCCCCTACATGCCAATAATAACCTCATTTATCACATAAATTGGTGTTCATTTAGGTCAGTCAGCCTTGCAGGCTTCTAAAAGCTAAACATTTTTTTCTAGGCTTTGAGACTATCTTAAAGTTTCGTGACACAATATCGAAACTAACTTGATAAAACACCCAACTCTTTCCAAACTAACGTTTACCATTTCCTAGCTTGCACGTAAGAATTTAACTTAATATCTTGATTCGTACACATTTCAAAAAGTTATTTTATCACAAAGTTTGGTTTCGGCTGAGTGTCTATTGAAATCATGGAGTGGCGTGTTGCTATTTCTTTAAAATCTGCAGGTGAAACTAGTGCAGTTTCACATGCGGTACAGTTTTAACTTTTTAACTAGTTTAACTTCAAATGTTATGTCAAAATTTAAATTTGAAATACGGGAGAACCGCATAGCAAATTTCCAAGAAATATTCTTCATGACATTCTAACAGCATTAACAATTATTTTGAGCTACCCAGGGCATTAATTATATTACATTTTGAGATTTAAATTAAAAAATATGTATAGACTTAAAATTCCTGTAAACTGTTAAAAATTATTTTGAAAAGTAATTTTCCTTCATTGGCATAGTTTTTTTCTATTATCTCATATCACGATGAAAACCGATGTGATGTGCCAAAAACGTAGAAAATAAGTTTGGCCATTTGAGAGACTTTATTTGAGTTTTGCGCAAAAGCGCCCTTCCCTTTCGTTCACAGTGTCTTACGTGCGTGACGTTGCACAGGAAGTAGCTTTGACAAACTACGGAAGCGGCATACAATAAGTGAAGTCCCTCACATGTGACAGATATGCATTATTGAGACAATATTTCACAGTCTCATAACAGATTCTGCCAATAACATCTCTCACAAATACATTTTAATTGTTCGCAATACATTACAGAGCGTTGTATATGTACTAACAGAGTTCCTAAAAATATATATATATATATATATATATATATTAATTGGAAAGACTAAATTGATGCATTTATCGGCCACTGAAGGATTCGACTGGCATTTTTGCCTAACAGGCGTGTCGTCTAAAGGCTTTACGCCTGCAAGTATTTCGTCTTAACATTTTGCCTAACAGTTACTATGCCTACACACGTTTTGCATGGCAGGCGTTTTCTTTACAAGCGTTCAGTCTGAAGATTGGCTCACGTTCAGTTTAGTGTAAGTAAGAGATGTCTACATGAGAACGTGCACATACAGGAAAGAAAGTGTTGTTCATAGTGACCGTGCTTGTCTTTTGTTCAGTCGATTCCACACGACTCGAAATTAACTTGATTTTTGGGGTGCTGATAACTTATTGTATAAATAATATAGCTCACATCTAAGGCTTCTCTCCAACTTAAATGTAAAAAAAAATTAAATAACTTACCGCTTATTTTCTTTTTCTTTTGCTATCATACCGGCTGAAGACCTTGTGCACATAACGTTTACACTTCACATAAGTACACAATGGATTTTGAAAAGTATTGTAGGAATATACATATTTTTATGTGTACTCATTTCTTGTAAAAGGATTGCGCGTTTGTGCATTCCAGGCCCGTAAGTTCAGTAAGTAAAATAAATAATTAAAACCAGAAATGCTCATATATATACTTTTTTTTTTAGGATGGTGGCCTTGTTTGGATGGTAGCGTGCACGGCAGCGGTAACCATCTAGAGTTGACACTCTAATTTACGGTACCGTGAACTAAAATTAGCACGAAATTACTGACTAAGCTGCTATTAAGGACGCCCCACCGCAGCAAATTGCCAGGCGCCGCTACTAACCCGAGACCTGGACTTTATGTTACCTCAGGACACGACTTAAGTACGGCGCTTGGGGAGGGAGTTGAGTGATGAGCAGTTAGCGGTCTACATGCCTGCAGTGCTGAAGCCAGGCAACTCCGCAGTGGGCATCGCTTGCTCTGCGCCACAGAATCGTCAAGAATACAGAAGTGAAATAGCTCATTTAAAACTGACCCCAGACCCACGCGTCATAAAAAAAAACGTCCCTGGCCAGCAACATGGCGCTACGCCGGTCGTCGATCGGCACCTGGGTAACTTAGTTGTCAGGCGGGAGCCCAAAAAAATAGAGAATATTTCTACTACTGTATCACGACTAGAAAAATTGACCACAGAAACGTATACAGGATGTCCCGTGACGCGCGCATAAGAACCACACCGCGAGAATCCTGAGCGAAAATGGAGACGAAAAAGTTAGTGGCAAATTGTCGTACAAAGACGTTGTTCGTGCACAATGTGGCAACACAGCACGGAGTTAGTGCGCTCCACTGATATCTGCACATTAAATGTAGGAATGTAATTGTATCTGTTTTTAGTAGATACCAATGTGCACACGTCCACATCTGTAAAGGGAACGTGGCAAGGGTACATTACGAAACCAATCCGTCAAACTATGCCAGTGTAACTGATCTTACCAGTAGGCCTACTGCTGTCCTACCGCGACAGTATTCCACGCTTCCGATGCGATGTTTCCAGACACCCGACTTCAACCGCCCATTAGGGCACAACGCAACACTTGGCACGACATTATCCGTGATAAATGGGCTTCGAATACTTATTGATTTCACGTTCTGGTAGTCTTATGTATGTTACGTAAACTACACATTGCGGAAATGTTCGGACTGGCCGGGATTTGAACCCGCGCCTATAATATGACGGCCAGAACAGTGCTAGTACGTTATCAGTGGAGCACAAGAGGGAACTAACTCCACAAGAGGGAACTAACTCCGCACTGTTGCCACATTGTGCACGAAAAATGTCATTGCACGACCATTTGCCACTAACTTTTTCGCTCAGGATTCACGCGGTGCGGTTCCTCTGGGACACCTGTAGATAGCGGCCTAAGTATTCACGTTATTATTTAATGTCATACTAGATTTCTGGTGTTTGTACCCATCAGTTCTCTGACTGAACTCCAGCGTGGATAGACTTTTCACTTGTAGTCAGGAGATGGTAGGCAGGTATGTAGGTTTCAACGTCTCGTCGACAGCGAGGTCGTTAGAGACGGAGCAAGTTGCTCAGAGAGGAAGGAATGGGGGAAGGAATTCGGACATGCCTGTAGTAAGGAACCATTCCAGCATTCGCCAAGATCGATTTATGGAAACCATGGCAAATCGCAAGCAGGATGGCTGGACTTGAAATCGAACCCGTGTCCTGTGTTTCACCACTGCGCTAACTCTCTCGATCGTGTGCGAGCACCATAATTCGAGTAATCGAGAAACACAAACAACTCTATAATGTTCTGTGATGCATCTTGACTCAGGATCTTTTCGCAAGACATCAATCGAAGGGATGCTTACAAACTGAATATAACTTAAACTTTCATTAAAAACACCGACGCACAAATACATTGCTTAAGCGGGCCACCTACCTGGCTCTTGAACTTTGTAGAATATTACAATACAGGTTATTGTTTTTNCAAATACATTGCTTAAGCGGGCCACCTACCTGGCTCTTGAACTTTGTAGAATATTACAATACAGGTTATTGTTTTTTACAAAACTATTAAACGCGTGCCCAATGTGCCCATCTACGAAAAGAAAACACACTTCAGACAATGCCAGTCGATTAATTTCAGGACATCGAATACATTAGAAACACCATCTCGGAACACTCCAATGAAACTGAAAAAATTGGTTTTTCAAAGCTCTGTATTTCAGGACATTCGTGTCAGATACTTACAAAAGTACTTGAAGTGAATGCACCGAACCTTGCTACATACTTNGCTGTATTTCAGGACATTCGTGTCAGATACTTACAAAAGTACTTGAAGTGAATGCACCGAACCTTGCTACATACTTTACTTTAACAAACCGGTAGGATCGCCGCTTAAAATCCCACAGATACACGCAGCACGTCGAGAACACTGCACGCCAGTTGAGAACCTTGCGCGTAGCGGTGACGGCGCACTTGATGCGCGTGGCGGTGTCGCCCTTATTGCTCCCACGCTGCTCGGTCTCAAACGCGGAAAACAGATCCGAGCAGGTGGGAGATTCTAATTTGGAGTTGGAGTTGAGAGATTTTGGCGGCTCTTAACATCGAGGTGTTGAGAGCCGATGAGGGTGATTGAAGTGAGCATGGAATGAAGTAAGTAAATTACAAAAATAAATACTTTAAACTCAATAGCCTTCATTAGCAATACTTATTAAAATTTTATTACAGTTGGGTTTGATAACAAAGGGGCCCGACATTAATGTTGGTAAATTTAACTACCGAAAGTTACCAAAAATATCCACAAGATATACGGATACCAATGCGCCAAACTCTCCTTTGTGGCCGAGTGTAATTTCGTTACTTATTTTTGGAAGAATTTTCATGTCTGTGAAACGTGTTTCATACCTATGAGCTCAAGCTCGGTTCTGAAAGATAAATGCATTAGCAATACATTGGCACGAAAATGTTTTATGTCCACTACGTTAAAATACGATTTATGTATTCCTCTGAGCGGAGGTTCCAATCAGCTGTATTCGCAGTTTAATTTAATTTTGAGTCAAATAAAATGCAGTGCCATAAAAAAAAAANCGGAGGTTCCAATCAGCTGTATTCGCAGTTTAATTTAATTTTGAGTCAAATAAAATGCAGTGCCATAAAAAAAAAAACAGGAATACTTGTCAAAAATTGTATTTAAAAAAATATATAATGCATTGTTCAACCTCCGGTCAGCNAAAAAAAAAAACAGGAATACTTGTCAAAAATTGTATTTAAAAAAATATATAATGCATTGTTCAACCTCCGGTCAGCTACTACGCCTGCGAACGACTGTAGGTTAACCGATTAAAGCGAAGCTACCTGTGAACGTGGGCGTGTCTTCCCATTCGCGGTGTGTGCGCGATAATATATCTCAGTTTCGTCGGGTAACATTGTGGAAATAAAGATGAAAATTAATGAAACGCAATTGATTTATATTCATAGAGGACTCTCCTGTGCAACCATGTCGAATTTCGAATTTCAGAGCTTTTTTTTTTTTTTTTTTACTTTTTTCTGAAAATACATTTATATTTGTATTCATCTTCATGTTGTTACTATGCCGTGATTTCCGGAGCGTTGCATATACCTTGCAATCGATATTTTAACGTACTTCTTGCGTCGACTGTAAATGCATTTCTCGCAGCCTTTGCAGCGATCATAGTGTCTGCGTGCGCACTGCACAGCTTGTTCGAGTCCCACCTCTCAGGGATCAATGAAGGTAAGGATTCGACTTTTGAACGTAAGCCACGTTAAATAGGTATGTTTAAGAGACAACTTTCCCCCCAAGTATTTGATGACATTTTATGGTTTTGTGACATAATATCAATGATGGCTGGATAAAAATACGAGTAATGTGAAAAATAACATTTATCGTGTCTTTAATGTAAATATTAAACATTTCTTAGAAAATCTTAATTTGGAAAATATTTTAAAAAATTTGTTTCATCTCAGATAAAAGTTTCTATTAAAGTCGCGTCAGTGGCTTGTTGAAATTTCTTTGAGATGCGACACTTTGTTCACCAGCGGTAACTATTTTGACTTAAAATTTTATCTCAAAAGTTAAAATTGAAATACAGGCGACCCGCATAACAAATTTACAGGAAATAATCTTCAAGGCATTCTAATACCTTGAACAATAAATTATTTTGAGTTGTATCCTAATGTACCAATTTTGTTCGATTTCAAGATCTGTACGATACATATAAATTTAAAATTATTTTAGCTTGTTTTATTTGTTAAAAAAAAAAGGAATTTGTCTCTATTGTCATGCTTTTTTTCGCACTTTTACTTAATACCTCAACGAATAAAAGAATGTAATATGTTAAAAATATAGAAAATATTTCTAGACTATTGAACGGCCTTAAAAGGGTCAGTCTACCTGGAGATTCGTTAGTGTGTGAGGCGCAGATCCCACGAAACGCTAAGGATGATTCTATCCGGCCTTTCTCTTGTTGTATCGCTTCTGCTTGAAATGATTTGAATTGGCGTGCAGGTTATCATTGCACAGTATGCTGCAGTAACGGACTCGTGAGCGATGACCCTAGTTTATTGATGGAAGGTTTCCTACAAAGTTCCTTGTAGTCGTCTATCTTATGTACACTGAAAAGCCAAAAAAACTGGTACCCCTGCCTAATATCGTGTAGGGCCCCCCGAGCACCCAGGGGTGCCGCAAGACGACGTGGCATGGACTCGACTAATGTCTGAAGGTATGCAGGAGGCAATTCACACCATGAATCCCGCAGGGCAGTCCACAAATCCAATCTGCGCCAATTTGAGAAAGGGTTGCACGTCTGTCACGTTTAATGATTTTCGTCAGTCGTCGTTTGTCCCGTTCTTTCACGATCTTTTTCCGACCGCAGCGATGTCGAATATGTGATGTTTTAAAGGATTCCCGATATTCGCGGTACAATCGTTAAATAGTCGTACGNGGTCGTACGCGAACATCCAAATGTTATCGCTACCTCGGAGATGCTATGTCCCATCTCTCGTGCGCCGACTATAACACCACGTTCAAAATCACTTAATTCTTGATAACCTGCCATTGTAGAAGCAGTAACCGATCTAGCTGCCAACCGCATCGCGTTACTTTGATTGGTTCCATACCTCTGTTATTTGCATACGCGCGCCTATACCAGTTTTTTTGGCTCTTCAGTGTACTTCCGCGTGCATCCTGTTGGCATGTTCTTACACACAGTGGGCCCGAAAGACAGTTTCTTGGAATGTTCAANGTGAACATCCGCGAGCATCGAAATGTTATCGCTACCTCGGAGATGCTATGTCCCATCTCTCGTGCGCCGACTATAATACCACGTTCAAAATCACTTAATTCTTGATAACCTGCCATTGTAGAAGCAGTAACCGATCTAGCTGCCAACCGCATCGCGTTACTTTGATTGGTTCCATACCTCTGTTATTTGCATACGCGCGCCTATACCAGTTTTTTTGGCTCTTCAATGTACTTCCGCGTGCATCCTGTTGGCATGTTCTTACACACAGTGGGCCCGAAAGACAGTTTCTTGGAATGTTCAANGTGTACTTCCGCGTGCATCCTGTTGGCATGTTCTTACACACAGTGGGCCCGAAAGACAGTTTCTTGGAATGTTCAAGTGCTCCAAATCACTGTTTCTAATACACTCGGTACCTTGAAAGGTTATTTTCTACGTCATCTGAAATAATATTTATTTTCGTATATAAATGTATTGCGAATACGTTAAGCTGTTTCATAAAAAAAAAAACAATGAATTGCAACAAGTCAGCAGGCTGGCACATTGACACGAAGGGCATTATTCTGTTAAGCAGGGGATTTTTTTTTAAATATTGAACGAATTATATTATTGACAATTCTTTACAGCGTTCTGGCAGCTGCCTACAAAAAAAAACTAACTGACGATTATAAGAACGTGAGATAAAAATGTAACAGATGGCAATAAACAGTTGCTGACAGTTTTAGTACAAGCAGAACCCGATGAAACTGAATATGGCGAATAAAGTCGTAGAATTGAAATGAGACTCATGGAACTGCAAATTCACCACGGTTCCGGGGCCGAAGCCATCAAAGAATTGTAGTATATTCATTGTTATTTCCAACTTTTCCGAAGCCCTTTTTACATTCTATTTTGGGGCTCCATTCTATGAATCCTTCCGCCATACTTAAACAAGTATGGGAAAGAAACCAGTTACGAATAGCATAACAAAATGTTTTTTAAATAATATTTTACACAAGAATTATTATCTACTAGTCATTACCAACATATATTTTATCTACAGTAAAACCCTGTTAAAACGTTTCAGAAAAATACTGAAAAATGTGTGCTTATTAGACAGAAAAACTTCTTAGAAGGGTAATATAGAACCTATTATGTACTTGTAATAGACCAAGTTCCGGTTTTTAGAGCTACTTAAGCAAGAAAACGTCTTTAAAAAATTTCTTAAAAGGGTTTTACTGTATTTTTAATCCATGTTGACCATGAAACAAATATATATTCTGCAAACGAAATATAAGTTAAAGTTTCATTTTACCAGAAAAATAATTTTACTTTAATTTTAGCGGAAGTATAGAACACTCTTGGTATAAGTACTATACAACTGGGAAATAACCAAACCCGTCAAAGATTAAGTAAAAGTAACGTGAAGAGAGACTACATTCGGACCAGGAGGTTGAGTTCGAAACCTGGTTAAGCCTCGGATGTGACATTTTTTTACCTGTAAGTTTGAGCGAAATCTTGTAAGCATCCACCATTATTAGCCTTCTGGTATGAAAGATAGGGCGTTAATTAGCTTAAATAAATAAAAGCAAATTCGAAAGGGGCACTTCGGAAGTTAGAATACAGCCAGTAGTTGCTTAACGCACACGGTGGCTCGACAGAAATGCAGCTCGATCTGGCTGTGTGACGCACTTGATCTTTCCAGGTCCACTTTAATATAAATTCTAAAAAAAATTTCTAGTAAACTTCCTAAACTGACATGGAGGTTTTTAACCTATACATTGAATGGAAATACTACTATATATAATGCTGCAAACATAGGAATGTTTAGCACCGCCACGATACACAATTAGTAACTTCCCTGTGCGTTTGACTGTCTCCTGAGCAAATGTAAGAACGCTACCGTGGACGTATACACGGGTATGGTATATTTGTTGTGAACAATTTCTTAGAGTGTATGGTTTCAAGTGTTGAAAGTTACGGAATTTTGTGACGTTTTGTGTACTTACGCCAAATAGAGCGCTTGTTACATTGTCACATCACTGGGCTTTACATTTGTGTTCGGCAATGGTAATAGGAACCATTCGTAACCTAAAACAGTAGCACGGGTTTACGAATCAGTTACCCCCAGACATTGACCTCGCAGTGTACAGTATCGGTCAAAAATAACGTTCCTGTACTTTATTTACACAATTCTGTACATTTTATCTTGAATGTGTTGAACATCTCTACTAGCGTATGCATATGTTTGCTATAGGCTTTATTACGGTTTGTCCTTTTTGATGTATGCAAAGGGGACCTTCCACTATGTACAGTCCATTAGGCTACTTCAAAATTTTCTGAATCCCTGCTAAAGTTCTACTTCCAGGATGTTCCTCCGCCTCATGCAAACAAAGCTTAACCGAGTAAGGAAAATTACATCAAAGGGACAGCGCAGCGCATTCGTGGGCACTCAGTGAAATAATATCTTGCATTAGTACTATATCTTACTAGGCATTACCAACACACTTATTTTTTCACTGTCTTGATTCGTATTAATTATAAATGAAATATTATAATTTATCCATNAGGCATTACCAACACACTTATTTTTTCACTGTCTTGATTCGTATTAATTATAAATGAAATATTATAATTTATCCATCAAATATAGTATATAAAATTTCAGTTTAAGCAAAAGTAGGTTGCCTTTATGCCTGGTTGTAAAGTAGTGAGAATTCGATATAGGGAAAAACATGTTAATGAAATTCTGTTTTTGGCGTCCTTGTTAAAGATTGATAAATACCACCGGGGACTTTTTTGAGCATAAAAATACGCACATCTTTGCTATCGAAGACTTTTGTAACATTAATGTTTCCTAGAAAGATCAGAAGACTTAATAATTACATAAATAATTACTGAAACACGAAATGTTATTGTTGCGTCCATACAGAGCTTGAGAGTATCATTTCTTACACTACGTTTTTGTTTTGAACTATATCTCTTCAAAATTGGCTTCTAGAACACGAATTTCACTAACATGTTTTTCTCTATACCAAATTTTCAACCAGGCAACAGTCTTAAGGGCTCTGCATACCAGGCCTGCAGTCACGGAGTTTAAATGGCGAATAAGTGTTAAAGAAATTCCTCCCCAGTACATTAGTTTTAAAGATAACTGTTTCAAACAAAAATTTATTCAACACCACAATATATTCACTACTTTTTTGTAAACTGTAAATTTTAATGTTACACTGTAAAAAAAATAGCATAAAATTTGACAATATTTCTTAACGTGCCAGCATTCCTTAAGAAATGTCACTTAGGATACTTTTTGTCTGTAATGGTTAACTTTAAAATTAATGCATTGAGAAAGAATTTCTTTGTTACTGATTCCATATTTAAACTCTGTAGCTGCAAGTTCAGAAGACAGCGTCTTTAAGCTGAATGCCATTCGTGTATGGAAGCGTGTCACAGCCATAGAAAGAAGACGAGGTAGACCGATCATCGTCTTCTGCGCATGNAGGCATTACCAACACACTTATTTTTTCACTGTCTTGATTCGTATTAATTATAAATGAAATATTATAATTTATCCATTAAATATAGTATATAAAATTTCAGTTTAAGCAAAAGTAGGTTGCCTTTATGCCTGGTTGTAAAGTAGTGAGAATTCGATATAGGGAAAAACATGTTAATGAAATTCTGTTTTGGCGTCCTTGTTAAAGATTGATAAATACCACCGGGGACTTTTTTGAGCATAAAAATACGCACATCTTTGCTATCGAAGACTTTTGTAACATTAATGTTTCCTGGAAAGATCAGAAGACTTAATAATTACATAAATAATTACTGAAACACGAAATGTTATTGTTGCGTCCATACAGAGCNGGAAAGATCAGAAGACTTAATAATTACATAAATAATTACTGAAACACGAAATGTTATTGTTGCGTCCATACAGAGCTTGAGAGTATCATTTCTTACACTTCGTTTTTGTTTTGAACTATATCTCTTCAAAATTGGCTTCTAGAACACGAATTTCACTAACATGTTTTTCTCTATACCAAATTTTCAACCAGGCAACAGTCTTAAGGGCTCTGCATACCAGGCCTGCAGTCACGGAGTTTAAATGGCGAATAAGTGTTAAAGAAATTCCTCCCCAGTACATTAGTTTTAAAGATAACTGTTTCAAACAAAAATTTATTCAACACCACAATATATTCACTACTTTTTTGTAAACTGTAAATTTTAATGTTACACTGTAAAAAAAATAGCATAAAATTTGACAATATTTCTTAACGTGCCAGCATTCCTTAAGAAATGTCACTTAGGATACTTTTTGTCTGTAATGGTTAACTTTAAAATTAATGCATTGAGAAAGAATTTCTTTGTTACTGATTCCANTTAGGATACTTTTTGTCTGTAATGGTTAACTTTAAAATTAATGCATTGAGAAAGAATTTCTTTGTTACTGATTCCACATATTTACTCTGTGGCTGCAAGTTTGGTAGGCAGCGCCTTTAAGCTGCTTGCCATTCGTGTATGGAAGCGTGTCACAGCCATAGAAAGAAGACGAGGTAGACCGATCATCGTCTTCTGCGCATGTNTGCCATTCGTGTATGGAAGCGTGTCACAGCCATAGAAAGAAGACGAGGTAGACCGATCATCGTCTTCTGCGCATGTACCCAATATTGACCTACCCCCACACCAACACAACTGTCAAAGTCACATGGTCAGCAGCGATGAACGTATTTGTACGTATCTTACTTTTCAAAAGACAAGCCCTTTCATATGAATAAAATACTTTTACTAGTTTGAATTTAATATAATTGTACTAAAAATTGGTTAGAAGAAGTATACAAACATTTCAAGCACTTGCTTACATAAACAGTTTTTCTAACCCAGATCCTATCCTCATCGTTTATTATATTCGTATTGGCAGAAAAGCAGTCAAATATTGGGACACGCAATGGCTACTCTTGGCCGAGCACTATAATCCATTTTCCCTTTACGAATTCAAAAAATTATGACCAGTTCGTTTACGTTCTGCTTCCCAACAAACCCCAAATTTTACGGGGCGAGGGGGGGGGATACATACTAGTATATAAATGCATTCCAAGCACATGTTCTGTAAAGTGGAAGCTTAATAAATAAACAAATTTACGTAAACAGTATGTTAAACGTAGTCGAAGCCGAGTCGTTTTGCCAGTTGAGTGTCGTGTAGGAAGAAAAGGAGTTCAATGTTGTATCACGGAGATTGCTTACGGCGCAGTTGGCATGCGCACTCCACCGTATATTCACTTTGCGGTCACAGTGGGCACGTGAAATGTTAGGCTATTTCGGTTAGTTAGGTTGGCAGTAGGGCCTGTTCACAGCGCTCTCTTCCGCCTTTCTGATGCGTGTTGTTTGTGGCCTCGACTGGCGTTAGTCTCACGTGGTGGTGCTACGGCCGAGTCTGATGGGAACTTCCGGTGGATAAAGACGCCGCTTCGATGTGCAAGCTTTCGGTTACGTGGAAGAATCGAAGGTGTTCGCTCGCGGTCGTTGAGTTGAAGTTCCCGTGATCCTGTGGTGATGTTGTGATATTGTCGCAGCTTGTTGCAAAGTATTAGTGACAGGACGACGTGGTGTTTGTTTCGTGGAGTTCGGTGCGCGCTGTGACTTTGGAGGAGGAATGCGGCGGACTTTGTTTGCAAGACTGACCCGATCGGCAGGGTCGTGAGTGCTTGAGGAATACGTCGGCAGCTTGAAAGTAAACCGTGAGTATATCAGATGCCATTTCAGTGTTAGCAACACGTTTGACATGGCAATGTAAACTATCGCGGTGAAATGTTGGTATAGGTTGTTCATTGTAAAATTAGCATTTTGGAGGCCGTAGTTACCTTTTCCTTTCAGCAGTTTTTTTTATCTTCTAACCATATTTTAAAATAAATATTGCCATGCATGTAATAAACACAGTGTGTATATTCCACCGCACTCGGAAGTTAACATCTAAGGATAAAATAAAATATATTTATTGACTATTATTCCAAATGAGTGAGCTTTCAAAAGTGCTCACTTTACCGTGAATAGTCTATCGTAAATGTTTATCGTGATTCTCCGTTTACCGATTGCTGGTTATGTTATTGCGGATGTTACGGACTGTTCCGTACGTCTTTGAGGCAATTATTAAGTTTAGGAACTTTTCTGTAAAAATAAAAATAATTATNGTTTACCGATTGCTGGTTATGTTATTGCGGATGTTACGGACTGTTCCGTACGTCTTTGAGGCAATTATTAAGTTTAGAAACTTTTCTGTAAAAATAAAAATAATTAACGGAAAATGGTATATTTCCACTCTACTAATGATGCAGAACACAAATATACTAGGGGCATTAACGTCCGACTAATTTCGTAATATGTGCCCACCTAACCTAACAGAACCTAACCCCACGATGGGTGAATCACTATTTTACATTGTTAAACTAACCTAAGATTGTTGGGGTTTACACTAGCCTAAGATTTTTGAATTTTACGCTAACCTAGGATTGTAGAGTTTTATACTAAACTACGAATGTAGGATTGTAGGGATTTAAAGGAACCGTAAAACACACCAAAATAATGTAAATTGACTAATTCCTCTGACGTTAATAGACGTAAACAAACATATTTTTCAAGTTTTTTTAAATATGTTCCACATATTTGAACATTACGCCCTCTTGAATATGAACAAGGTAAGCTGTGCAGAACCCATTGATGCAACTATTGTTGGTCTAGGACGTTTCGTCTAGAAACGTAAACAAACTGGCTAAACTGCTAATTTCACAATTTTGTTCAATTTTTTTAAATATGTTGTACTTATTTTAAAGCTACGCCCCTAGTATATTCGTGTTCTACGTGATTAGTAGAGTAAAAATATATCACAATTTGGAATTTTTTTTCTTTTTTTCAGAAAAGCCCCTAAACTTAATAATTACCAAAAAACTAAATTTTTCGCTATGTGGGATATAATATATTTATACCGCTAAACCAAACTTTGAAAAAACTAGATTTAGCGGGAAAAAAATCTAAATTTACAATATTGATGAGCTATTAGATGCCTGCTGTATAGGTGAAAAGAGATTTTTCCACTGAGGTAACTGAGTTGTGAATTGGCTAAGGGCTGGCGAGACTTAGTCCGTGTTCCAATTGACAATTTAGTAGTTGATCATTTAGTATGGTTCCATTTGGAACTCTGTCGATAGTCACTNGAGTCCGTGTTCCAATTGACAATTTAGTAGTTGATCATTTAGTATGGTTCCATTTGGAACTCTGTCGATAGTCACTTGTTTACCTCAAAGTGCTATAATAGAGTTCAAATGAGAAGAAAATCTTCACGCAGCTTTGAGGGAGGAAGGGAGGGGAGGGGTATGCCGAGCGCCTGTCGCAGGAGGGAGGGAAACCACGTGACACTGCTGGCGCTGCGCACTACAAACTGATAACATTACTCGCCACTGCCGCGCTGTCAGATACCGCGCTGCGCGACTGACGTTTTCTCGACAGGTAATGCGCATGCGTGGAGCAGCTTTCGGCTGACCTTACTCCGCCGTTGTCGCCNGCGACTGACGTTTTCTCGACAGGTAATGCGCATGCGTGGAGCAGCTTTCGGCTGACCTTACTCCGCCGTTGTCGCCACTGAACTGAACTACCCGTCCCTTTCGCGCAACAGCAATTGTTANTTACTCCGCCGTTGTCGCCACTGAACTGAACTACCCGTCCCTTTCGCGCAACAGCAATTGTTAGTTAGTTAGTTAGTTTTTTTTATTGCGTCCGTAAGATCTTTTTTCAATACATAGCTGTACAAAGATATTGAACAAGTCAAATTACAGTATACACAGTTTATACACTGGACGGACACATACACACACACGTCAGATTACACGTACACACATAATTTTTTCTTCATAATGTGACTAATCTTCTTCCAACATGCTGTAGGGCGTCATCGCCTTACTGAAACATAATAAAAAGGGTAAGAGAAAAACCGGAACAAGGAATGTGTATAATGAAATGTTGTACAGTAATTTATTAATTTTTGTAGTTTAGATATTCATCTATGCTATAAAATGCACATTCAATAAAAAATTCTTTCGGGTAGTTTTTAAAGAGTTTTTGATTAGAGAAGCAGATTTCTTGAAGGTGTTGTGGTAATTTATTGAAAAGTTGGCTACCAAGGTAGGACGGCCCTTTCTGGGCTAGTTTTAAGTTAAGCGATGTGTAAGTGTTTTTTTTGGTAATTATTAAGTTTAAGGGATTTTCTGAAGAAAAAAAAAATCAAAATTATGATATATTTCTACTCTACTAATCACGTATAACATGAATATACTAGNGCGTCATCGCCTTACTGAAACATAATAAAAAGGGTAAGAGAAAAACCGGAACAAGGAATGTGTATAATGAAATGTTATACAGTAATTTATTAATTTTTGTAGTTTAGATATTCATCTATGCTATAAAATGCACATTCAATAAAAAAATTCTTTCGGGTAGTTTTTAAAGAGTTTTTGATTAGAGAAGCAGATTTCTTGAAGGTGTTGTGGTAATTTATTGAAAAGTTGGCTACCAAGGTAGGACGGCCCTTTCTGGGCTAGTTTTAAGTTAAGCGATGTGTAAGTGTTTTTTTGGTAATTATTAAGTTTAAGGGCTTTTCTGAAGAAAAAAAAAATCAAAATTATGATATATTTCTACTCTACTAATCACGTATAACATGAATATACTAGGGGCGTTGCTTTAAAATAAGTACAACATATTAAAAAAAATTGCGGAATGAGCAGTATAGCCAGTTTGTTTACGTTTCTGAACGAAACGTCCTAGACCAACAAAAGTTGCATTAATGGGTTCTGCACAGCTTACTTTGTTCATATTCAAGACGGCGTAATGTTCAAATAAGTAGAACATATTTGCAAAATATGTTTGTTTACGTCTATTAACCAGAGGAATTATACCAGCCCCCTACCTAGGTGAGTAAATTTACATTCTTTTGGTGTGTTTTAGGGTTACTTTAAATCCCTACAATCCTACATTCGTCGTTTAGTGTAAAACCCAAACATCCTAGGTTAGTTTAAAGATGTATAATAGTGATTCACCCATCGTGGGGTTAGGTTCTGTTAGGTTATGTGGGCACATATTACGAAATTAGTCGGACGTTAATGCCCCTAGTATATTCGTGTTCTACGTGATTAGTAGAGTGGAAATATATCATAATTTTTATTTTATTTTTTGTGTTTTTCAGAAAAGCCCCTAAACTTTATAATTACAGTTTTTTTATTCTAGTGTCATGATTATGAAATGACTCATTTTTCTGAAATAAATTACTGTTTTAGGACACGAATATGAGTACTGAAAACATATACTCACAAACAAATGTTAAAATTTCTGAGCTCTTGAAAAGAGGTCTACATGAGTCTGACTTTCTTTTGCCATTTATTATTCTTACAGCACTCTTTTGCACGTGAAACACGTTTTTACTGTCAGTGGAATTACCCCAAAAAATTATACCATAACACATGATGAAATGAAAATATGCCTTTTTTTTTTTGTTGTATTTTTGTTCAAGACATTTGCAACATTTCGTAGAGCGAAACAGGCTGAACTTAGTTTAGGTAAAATATACGCAATGTGAGATTTCCAGTTTAGTAAATTGTCTACTTTTAAGCCAAGAAACTTAGCCACTGCTGATTCAATAATTTTGTCTACGTTACTGCAAATAAATTAATTAGTGTTTTTTCTGTTCTTTGTGAGGAAATTCATAAGATATGTTATGTTTTATGTAGGTTGAGATTTAATTTCTTTGCAGTNTTTTTTCTGTTCTTTGTGAGGAAATTCATAAGATATGTTATGTTTTATGTAGGTTGAGATTTAATTTCTTTGCAGTAAACCATGCATTTAGTTCTGTAAATACTGTATCTGCTTTTTGCATAAGATCATTTACTGAATCTCCAGAGACTAACATACTAGTATTATCTGCAAATAAAATTGGAGCCTGGGGTTAAGGCACTGGGAGGATATTTATATAAACTAGGAAGAGTAGGGGGCCTTATATTGAGCCTTGTGGAACTCCATGCTTGATTTTTCCTGGTTCAGAGTAGAATGAAATAGCTTTTCCTTTGATCCGCACTTGCTGTCTGTTTGAAAGGCATGAGCTTATTAGTTTATTGGGTGTACCTGAGACTCCATAAAACTTTAATTTTTACATAAGTATGTTGTGATTTACACAGTAAAATGCTTTAGTGAGGTAGCAAAAGATTTCATTAGATGGCATCTTTTTATCAAGTTCGTTAAGAATGCAATTTGTTAGTTTGAAAATTGCATCATTTGTTGAGGCGTTTTTCCTAAAGCCAAACTGAAATTTTAATTTTTTGATTCTCAAAATCTTGCAGCAATCTCCTCTAAATTAGTTTTTGAATTACTTTTGAAAAGGAGGTAAGAAGTAAGACAGGTCTATATTTGGTTACTTCGGTATTGTCACCTTTCTTAAACAATGGTGTTGCCATAGCCCATTTGAGTTTGTCTGGAAACAATCCCGTATTGAAGATAGCATTACAAATATGGCTTTATGGAACACTTAACTCAAAAGCACACCTCTTTAATAAACTACGGCTAATGCCATCATAGCCACTTGATAATTTTGGTTGCAAATAATTGGTTGTTTTCTNCACCTCTTTAATAAACTACGGCTAATGCCATCATAGCCACTTGATAATTTTGGTTGCAAATAATTGGTTGTTTTCTACACTTATTTTCGAGTTGTGAATGTAAAAGATATAGTATTCAATACCCTGGAGTGTAGGAAAATAATATTTTTGTTAAGCATGTTTTTTACTTTTAAGTACTATGAATTAAATGTATCTGAGACTAATTTAGGGCCTGAGGATATACATTTGTTTACTTTTAGGTTTACAACTGGACATTTCTCTGCTGTTCTTCCTATTGTGTTTTTTTACAATANTTTTTTTTTTTTTTTAATATTCAATGAAGTTTTTATTTTGTTTTGAAAATTCTGAATAATCTTACAGAAAAAAAATTTTTTTTTGCTGATTTTATGACCTTACTCAAAATTTGGCAGTATTTCCTGTAGTGATTCATTGTGGCGGGGCTGCTGCTGGTTCTGGCAGCCTTGTATAGTTTTATTTTGTTTTCGCAGAGAATTTTTATTCCTTTGGTGAGCCATTAATTTTTCTTTGGATTTGTATTACCGTGGATCAGTATAGATGGGAAATTTTTTTTCAAAATAATGGAGAACTTGATTAAGGAAAGTGTTGAATATTGCATTTACTTCGATACAAATATAAAATGTTGACCATTGCTCCCTGCTAAGCTCACTTTCGAATAGTAAGACATTTTCCAGCGAAAAATTTCGTATTTTGTTGTAGGAAATGCGTTTGGAGGACATAATTAATATTTGTGCATCATGATCCAATAAGCCATTTATTACTGGAAGACAGTGGCACTATGCAANATGGAGGACATAATTAATATTTGTGCATCATGATCCAATAAGCCATTTATTACTGGAAGACAGTGGCACTATGCAACTGCGTTACTATCAATGAAAATGTAATCAATTACTGTCTGACTGGTTCCTTCTATTTTGGTTGCAAAGTTTACTATGTATTTAATGTTGAAGGTACTGAATAGACTATCAATTTCATTTTTTTGGTCTTTCTTTTAAATAATCAATGTTAAAGTCTCTACAGAGAATAATTCCTGGATTGGTTCTGTAAATGGCTTAAGGTTTGCTTCAAGAAATTTTAAGAAGTTACTAAAGTCGGCAGAAGGGGCTCTATATATAGTGAGGACCCCCACTTTTTTACAGTTGTCAGTTATTACTTCCGCACAACTGTACTGAAACACTTGATCTTCGCATAGTAAATGCATGCAATTTTTAAAACTTAAATTATTTTTAATGAAAATATAGGTACTACCCTTAGTCATGCTATTTCTACAATAAGTATAACAGAGGGAATAACCAGGAATTTTAATTTGCTTAGCAGAGGTTTGAGTCAAATGTGTTTCTGTTAAACATAATATTTATACCTCCAAGTTGCGTTCTGCGGATAATTTGTCCAAGCACATGGAAAGCTCATCAATTTTCCTTGTTAAACCTCTAATATTGTAATAAAATAATTACAATTTTTTTTCATGAATTATTGTGGGTTTTTTAATATTTGCAAAATTATTGAATGATGTTGGTATTGAGTGTGAAAGTAAAACTCCTTTGTTACGTGAATTAGGCCTTATAGGCATGGACTTCTTTAGCATAATCCATTTCTACTGTCTCCAGCGATTACCTGGATTTTTTTAAAAATAGATCCATGGTCTGTAGGAATCCTACCGGCAATGACGTCAGCGAGTTTCCCCTTGCCAGCACGACTCAGATGCAGACCATGTCTCGTTTGGTCAGCCCTGGTTATTTCCTCTAGTCCAATCACACCAGTGTGGCTGACTGAGTCTGCCAGACCCTTGTTGCGAACTAGCTGATGCAGCCAATTCGTACTTGAAAGTATGTTTGTGTGCTCAAATAATTACTCAATGCCTTCGGTAGAGCACAACAGTTTCTGATGAGGTTTATTAACATTTATGGTTACACAATTATTATTTATGTTATCATNCGGTAGAGCACAACAGTTTCTGATGAGGTTTATTAACATTTATGGTTACACAATTATTATTTATGTTATCATTAACAGGGGGAGCTTTACATTGAATTTAAGATGATTATTATTTATATTATTATACTTCACGCCATTTTATTTAACCCTCANAGGGGGAGCTTTACATTGAATTTAAGATGATTATTATTTATATTATTATACTTCACGCCATTTTATTTAACCCTCATCTGGAAAGTCATCACCTTGTTAATGTTGCCGGAGGCTGATTCTACGAGGCGGTTAGCGACGGCCGGACACCCATCTTCCTGGTCTGCTTCGCTGGTCGGGTCGCCCAAAGGACTAAAGATGAAAGACGACGACGAGACGGTTAGCGCCGGCCTATATCAAGCGCGTGGTTCTGCGGGCCCGCTCAGTGACCGGTGGAGGGGATTTATGCAACTGTCTTGTTTCGCAAGAATTGGCGACCAAACTGGTGGCGTTGCAATCCCGCTCGTTTGCATGTTTAATGTTTGAAGGTGTGATCAGGCAAGCCGTTCAGCTAAGGCCTGACCACACCACACCATAACACCCTGCACAGCGCCGCAGGGCAGCGTTAACCGCCTGCACCTTCCTTTGTAAGGAAGGCTCGTCATGCAGTTGNACACCATAACACCCTGCACAGCGCCGCAGGGCAGCGTTAACCGCCTGCACCTTCCTTTGTAAGGAAGGCTCGTCATGCAGTTGCAGCGCCTCACAGACCAACACACTTGTGCGACTGGTGGCCCTGGCAATGTTGCTCATGTCTCCTCCAGCTGAATAGGTTTTGTCCCGGTCAATGCCGTTGCCTGTTCCCCCAACAAACGTAACCTGGTCTGACTTGCAAACATCTTTACTTAGCTACTTACATCCTCTGCCACACTGCCAAGGCCTGCATTAGGCTTACAGAACGTGACAATGTCGTAACCTTCGCCCAGTTTGTCTTTGATGCGCTCTCTTATGCCTCTCGCGTGACTGCTTCCAAGGATCAGCACTCTCCTCTTGGCCCTTGCTGGGTTGTCGGGCGCTGGGAGGGGGATGACCTCTTCTTCTTCTTCCTGCAGGTCTGCGAGGACAGCAAAGCTGTTGCTATAAGGCGGTGTTGTCTCGGGGATCTGTGAACTGACAAGTGGTAGAAACATTTAATTTGTGTTTTTAAGACGGAAAACAACATTTCAAGCAGAAAACAAACGTACTAAAAAAGGCTTGAGAAACTGTTTGCCCTAGTCATAAAGATTAATACTCACTTGCGTTATAGGTATAATTACTGTTTTTTTATATTTTATTATGGTTTTATTTGCTTTGAAGATACAATTGTAACTTTTAATAAGCTTAAAGTACAACTATCTCTGAAATTGTGGAAGGGGGGATGAAGCGAATTGGCTTATTGTTTTAAAGTCGACATTGATGCACATGAGGTAAATCTTCGTGTCAGGTTGATACACACTTACCTGTCGTGCTGCCTGCTCAATGTAACATTGGGCTTCAAACGGTGGCAACCCTGTAATTTGATGGCACAGTAATCTAGATGAAGTTGCGCCCTACGTATCCATACCAGTAAAATATTATTACACAGCGGTTGAATAGGGTATTTACCAACTGTTGAGCAAGTACAGAGGGGCTTACTAGGAGCGGAAGGAACGTAAAATGTGTTATAGTTGTTACACACTTAATTGAGCACTTTTAAAGCCGAGCTTGGTTTCTTCTTTCACACCATACCTACGCGAAGAAATTAAAATCACAAGGGACGAACTAGCGATATTATACATGTGTATATCAAGTAAAACTGTGAAATCATTAGGAACACAACTTTGTTACCGCTACGCCAGTTATTATTTAGCCATGTTCACAAAATAAAACTAAACCGGTCACGTTAAAACATGGAACTACTTTATGTAACTTGCTGGCAACTTGACTTGTTGTGTACCAGGCAGGGTTCAAGTTAAATTGCATGCAGTTACGGGCAGAGATATTTTATTTTAAGGCCGGTTTCAAAATTGCTCAATTGACTATTAACCATTTAAAAAATTTTATAATAAAGTGTGAAAGAAACTGAATATCATACATAAGCGTATTTAGTATTCCTAACCAAAATTCTCATTAGCAGTTGTTATAGCGGAAGAAGATAATGTGTAACGGAACTTGGGGAAAGAATACAAAAGTGGCGTTTTAATACATAATAGTATCGCTCTATTGCGGTTAAATTAGAGTTTTATAAAACAGCCTTTGAATAAAATCCCTCGCCATGAATGCACGTATATTTTTACAAACGCGCTGACTTACATCACAGCACAGTTGACAGCGATGTAGGAAAATAAATGCAATGACTGAACGTCAAATATAAGTGTTACTTTTAAATTAATGGATAATCAATTAATTTAGTTTAGTTCATTTTGGTTTTTATGTCTGTACGTTTAAGAATCAGCAAATAAGTATAACCGCGAATAGACTATAAATGTTGCTATTGGCTGTTCACGGTAAACTTAGCACATTTAAAAGCCCTGCTTATGATCTATTTATATGCATGTTCTGTACTCTTCCGCCTTGTGTAAAATGTACATTGTCATGGACTTCATCACTTCATTCATGCGTCGCTCAGGTGAAACTGTGAAAATATTATAAAAGTAAATATTTTACAAAAATTCGCTTACTTTTACACTTTGATGCATTAAAAAAACAAAGTGACAGAAATAATTAAGTTATCACAAATGGTTACCCAACACTTCTTATTCGAGATTAATATATAAGACTACTTTCTCCTCCATCGTTACCAACGTGACTGGGCGCATGTCTCTCAGTGCGCCCGCCAAAATGTATGCAGGCAGGAGCAGTTCCTTTTTTCTAAGGTTCATTTCTTAAGTGCTCACTTTATCGTGAACAGCCTTTACTTGTATTTCTAAGCTAATAAGTATCATAAACGATTTTGAACTATTTTTTTCCTGAAGTTGTACACACCGCCTGGCGGCATAAGCAGGC
>NQII01001837.1:22512-62801 GCA_002778355.1 Clitarchus hookeri | reverse complement strand
CCCCGGGGGTTTGTTGAGGGGGGGGGGGGTGACGAAGAGGGGAAGGAAGCCTGATTGATGCCCTCTTAGCCCGCCGTCGCTTCTTCTTCCTCCGCAAGTCTTGCGGCTCGTCGACAGAAAATAACCGTCACCACGAGTATCCGGAGTGCGAGTTGTTCCATTCTCCTGCTGCGATCGCCATGTCGCTGTTCACGGTCGACTGCGCACACTCTCGAAGTACCTGTTCAAGATACACCTGTATATAGGCTATTCACGGTAAAGTGAGCACTTTTGAAAGCACTCTCATTGGAACAATAGTCAATACATATATTTTTATTTTAGCTTCAGACGTTAACGTCTGAGTGCGGTGGAATTCACACACTGTGTTTATTACTTTCATAGCAATATTTATTTTAAAAAGGTTATAACGGATAAAAATGGTTGAAAGGAAAAAGTATTTAGGGCCTCAATAGTGCTCACTTTACAGTGGACAGCCTATAGTTACACCAGAGGGCGAACGCACCACACTCTTGCACGGTCAGCGTAGTAATATTTTGAATAAGAATTATTTCTTACTAGGCATTACCAACACATCTATTTTCTCTTTGCCTTTATTCATGTTAGTTATAAATGAAATATTTTACTAATAATATATTCATAAATTATTAGTTTTATTTAATAAAAAATATAGTTTTCTAGTATTATTACATGTATAAACGGCTGCGATACATGACATATTTAGGAAGAAACTAAACACGTCATACATGGAGTGTTTTTTCTAAGGTTTGATTTGAAAAGTGTGAAGAAAGCGCGTATAAACTTTATGCACACTGTGTGTTCTTCCAACATACGTAAAATTAACATTGAAATGTGCCTGATCACTTTATTTACGCGTCTGCCAAGCGAAACTGTGAGATTATTAGAAAGGTATACATTTTACAAACGTGCTAACTATTACAATTATATGCATTAAAAAAGCAGAAAGTCAAATAAATAATTTCAGTATTCATAAATATTAACTTAATGCTTTTTTACTCAACGTTAAGACGTGCAACTATTTTCCTTCGGTTGTTAACAACTTTACTGGGCGCATGGCAGTCTCTACGTGCCCTTTCAAATGTTAGCACGTAGGGGCAGTGACATTTTTCAAAGGTTGGTTTCAAAAGTGTTTAGTTTACTGTGAACAGTCTATCATACGTTACGTATAACAATGTTGTGTATGGTAAGACCACAGAATACTTAATAATACACAGGTGAAACAGCACCTTCTGCCGTGAACTCCACCTTCATACGTCAGCATAATGGCGCCACTGGCCAGCAACATGTCGGAACGTCGTTTCATTTTGAGGTTTTTTTAGGTATATTTTTGAAGCATCATTTCGAGGTTTCGTTTTGAGAAACGTTCGACATATGGTTGGTTAATCTGATCAATTGGCCTGCACATTTGGTTGGTCAGCTAGTATGCTCGTTTGCTATGGTGGGCATTTCCAATTGGTTAATATTCAGCACACAGAATATTAATGAAGACTTTAAGTATAAATACACAGGCAGTGGTCTGCATACAAAATATTAATGCAGTCTACAAGTACAAATTTGAGGACATTTGGTAAATTATAGTCTTTATGTACATATGGGTGGGGGACAGACGACAAACCGATGGATTGTCTATGGATTGATTGAAAGGTTGATCGAAATATTGAAATATCAATAGAAGGATTTGGAGAAAGATACAAATATTGAAAGCTTGATCGAAAGGTTTGAGGAAAGACTGATAGAATAAAATATTGAGAGATTGATCGAACAGGTTGGGAGATTGATGGAAAGATTGAAAGAGTGATGGAAAGATTGAATGATTAGTCGAAAGATTGGTCGTAAGATTGCATGATTGATCAATATAAAAAAATATTGAATGATTGATCGAAAGATTAATGGAAACACTGAATGTGTGATCATAAGACTGGACGTAAGATTTACAGAAGAATTGTAAGATTGATCGAAAGATTGGAAGATTAATTGAAAGACTTTGAGATTGATATAAGGATTGATTGAAATATTAAAATATTGATCGAAATATTAAATGATTGATCAAACGCTTGAAAGATTGATTGAAATATTAATTGAAGATTGTGATATTGATTAAACAAATTATTGAAAAAATGGGGAAATCGATCGAAAGATTTATGAAATGGTGAATTGATGGCCAAGAAGAGCATGGAAGATAAGACCGTCTATCATCTGAGCTGGACTCGTACATTCCAAGTCTCAAGGACTTAGCACTATTGGTTCTTAAATCATAACCAACTATGCCTATGGAAATTTTGGTGCTTGCTGATCCATACCATGATTATTATATAATCTGGGCAGAGCGGTCGTTACTTGTATGTTGGACTTGGTTTGGTCACATATGCATACCTTAACTATATAGCAAAATCCGAGTAGCATAGTTATGCGTATATGGCAGTCAAGGTAATGATACGACGGAATGAATGATTTTAATATTCTGACATCAGGTAATAATTTGACTTGAAGAGAGGATTTGACTTGAAGTACTTAACGTTCTTAAACTTAAAAAAATCGTTTAAATATTGTTATGTCTGTAATGAAAACTGTAATATGTTATTGAGTGAGCGTAACGAAATTGATTGCTTGAGTAATTAGCAAGTTGTGACGACATTAATGAATTCGCCTCGAAAAGAGGCATCCAAGATAAGTTTATATGGATTTAGTAAATGTAAGAGGGAATTATGGTGGCTTCCGCAGTATTCTGTGTACAATTTCGGTACTAATAAAAAAATTGGATAATAAAATAGTTTTTTTTTACGTGGCATGTCGCATTTAAATAAAACTAATATGGCTACCGGGTCATATCAATGGATGGGTATTCATATACGGTTAGTGGTCGCAACTGCTGAGCACCTTCGGGTCCGTTCGGTAATCCCGAATTGAAGGCTTCCGAGCACATCCGAGTTGAGCCGAAGACTGCCGAGCACGTCCGAGTCAAACCACAGACCCTTAGCCACAGCCACAAAGCACCAATAAAAATACATTGTGCTCAACTCGCCATGCACACACTACTCGTATTAGCCTCACGGAGTCGAGTATTTGCGTGCTCGCCTTTGCTGCGTACCGGAGCTCCGTTAGAAAACGTCGTTAAAGAGTGTTGTTTCGGCCGGCTATGGGCCGTACAGAGGAGAGAGCGGAAGGATCGACTTCGGAACGCGTTTAAGTCCCGGATCTCGGAGGCGTTCTTGTCTCAGANGTCCGTTGACTTAATGACTTTGCTAATGAGTAGACTTCTCCTAGAGTAAAAGTTGCATGAAATCGAGCAGTTTTTAATTGGCTCGACAGACAACGATCGGCAGGTGGAGTGGCGTAACTTGTTCCCGCACAAACCGGTTCGCACTCTTCTGCGGACGGTCCGCTTCCATAAGCGAATCACATCAGGATTCTTAAGATTCCTCACCCCCTCCCCGTCCAACCAAAATAATTGTTGCCTGCAACTGTAAGTTTTTTCTGTAGTTGTTACAATTAATTCTTTGGAAACTAGTTGCCGAAGATTTTCTTGTAACTCTACAGGTGAAATATTTTATAAAACATACAAAATTGTTTATGTAACTCCGGGTTTATAATAAACTTAAATTCTACCACACTTTCTTGTTAAAATGCAACATTAGTTTTGCACATTCCACTCTAACAGTTTTGTGAAATTTTATCTAATTTATTTGTAGGGTTACACAAATATCTTTGGCAACTAATTTCTAAATAATTCATTCTGCAAATACAAAAACATTTTTACTGTGTGGTAACCTTAGGTAATCTTATACGACCCACATTAATTTATGTTTTCAGCTGCTGCGAACTAGACAACTTTAATGATTGTAGTTCTTACGGTGACTTCAGACTTGTTTACTGAGCGAGGTAACAGACTGTTAAACCCATTGACTCCTATTCGGGAGGACCTGGGTTCAATTCCTGGTCCGGACATTCTGATATCGCGTTCACAGGGTTTACCGCCGAACCCTCATATGCCACCGAATGGCCTGTATGTCGTGAGACCGGGAGCCTAGGCTCCCATAACTCACAGGGTGTTTGTCAAACAAATGCACCCCGACACATATCCAAATCATTGGGTTGGCGGCGGGGCGTCTTGTGTATGTGGGTTGTTGGGCATCGGACCCGTATTTAGGCTGTTAAATTGGGGTTTACTGAAATCAATCCAGGCGAATTTTGGCATGGTTCTTTTATACAGGCCCTGAAAGATTCCTGAAAACGTTGTACAACCATTCTATTGAGGGCTTTGGAGACCCCTGCACGAATGGTTAATGGAAGGCCCATTTTTCGCCTAGCATTGACTGAAACAGTGGAAAACCTCAGAAATATTTTACTTCACGAATTTTTCATAACACAGTATAGCGACTTACATCCTTTATGATTGAATGGTCCATTTTTGACGCAAGTGCGACTGTTTGGAGAAGAATCGCGAAAGGTCAGTATTAGAATATCAGAATCCTCAACGGTCCAGTGAAATGGCGCAACACCACTGGCAACAGCTGATAACGAAAAAAAAAGTCAGAAATGCAGTACATTGGATGTTAGCAACCAGCCTACTTTTCTCGTTATAAGTAGCCGTGAGATAGGTCACGCACACTCACGACTGCGAGAAACTGATCCGATACATATGTAGCATACAGTGTTAACTACGAGATTATCTGTCAACCTGTGGCGGCGGTGTCACCGTTAAACTAATATGGGGGTCGAGTGCTTATATCAGTTGCGCATGAACTGTCTCTGTCGTAGCATTGAACGGTTTTTTTCTTCCATGATAATGCTATCTAAAATACGTGGCTCCATCTAAAGTCAGCACAATTTTTACTTAAATAAATACTTTGATATGCTAGCCACAATATCCGATGTGATCAAGGCACGCATTTTTTTTTGTAAAAGCGTGGGTTTGTTGTGAAACCAATTTGCAAAAAAAAAGCTAAATCGTTGAAAGAGCACATGATATTCCCAGTTATGGCGGCTGTTGTTGAGACAGTGTTGCAGGAGACAGTCTACGCTGGTTACGTGCTTGGTAGTAGCTAGTTCTGAGTCCAATTCAGGGCGCAGGCATGTTCGACATATTAAATTACACTTCAGGTTAAGACAACAGGTAAGCCGTCATCTTGGCATCTTCTAGGTTTTACACTGCATACCTCAGACTGTAGTAAATAATAATGAGGATCGACTTCTTCGGGAGTGGTACCAGCAGTGCCATCGACTTCTTCGAGTGGCATTCCTATAGTAGCATCGCCATCGACCTCTTCGGATAAGCTGCCTACAGTAGCACCGCTGTCATCTGCTATGGGCATGGTACCAATGCCACCATCGACGTCTTCGAATGGGTCACTTACAGCAGTATCACCATCGACTTCTTCAGTCATAACGCCGACAGTACCACGGTCTTCTTCGGATGAGTTATCCACAGTAGTGTCACCATCGACTTCTTCGGCAATGTCATCGACTTCTTCGGATGGGTCACCTACAGCAGTGCAGCCATCGACGTCTTCGTCAAGGCTTCGTTGCTGTTACTGTGACAAGATATTTGCCTACAGCCAAGGTGCATGGAAGCATGAAAGAACTACTTGCGGGGAGGTGCCTTCCTGTGCTATGCAGCAATGTGCCACGTGCAAACGCCTGTTCAAACGAGGTGATAAGCTGAAGAGACTTAGCAAGAACTGTAAAGGTAGAGATCCTGCAGCTAAGAAACGCCCTGTACTAGCTGCTGGCGAAACCACATCGAATGGATTCTACCGTAAACAATCAGCATTCAAAGGAACATTAAAATATTGTGTAATTCGGAATAACTTTGTAGGTACAAAAATATATGTACATACCTTGACCACATTAAGCAAAGGATAATCAACCAATTTACAGAAGAAGTCGAAGAAAGTCCCATTATATATAGCGTTTGGATGAAGTGTACCTACGAAAAGCCACAACTTTCGGATGAAGCCATTAGTCGGCGAGCATTCAAGACTGCGAACATAGCACTGTGCAATATTTATAGCATTCCAGGGGCTCTGGCTCGACGCTAGCTAGAGTAGACTGTCTTGAGCTACGTATAAGCAGATTATATTCACTTCGTGAAAAGTGAGCATGCTGCCGTAAATACACTACGTGAATGGCAGGAGGATTCGAGGATTCAGTTTTTGTGTTTGTAGTCTGAATTATGTATATGTATTACTTCAATGAAAAAAGGTTTTATTTCTCGCTGGTGTTGATCTGCCTTGCCCTAGCATGCCTACTTCCCTGATATAAGGAATATGATAGCCTTGGTTCTTATATCTGTTACTACACGATGGTACTCTAGTTGAGCACGATAAAATAAATGAAATTATGTGTCAAAATATAATGATTTGAAAGTTAGTACTTAAATATTTCTCGTGTTTGTTCATCACTTCGTGTGCGCAATCAACAATGTTGTAATAAAGGTATAATGTTTAAGTTAACTATACAGAAACTAAGAATGGATTGCCATCATAATACATTTTAAACAGGTTGGATGCAGCAGACATGCAAACATGCTGTTGAAATGGTAGAATTTTGACCCGGAGACTTGGAGAGAGGGGAGGGTGAAAGTAGAATCGGGCATGGCCAGACCTGCTTCAGTGCTGTATATGGCGAAGAGAGGTCCTACATAAATTTCTACATGATTGTGTTGCTCTAATACACCACAGTTATTTTTCTAGTAAATGCAAATGAGGAACTAAATGGATTTCGATGGTTAAAGGTCAAGACCATATGGCATCATCAAAGATTGCGGAAGTGATGTAACCCAAGATGGTGGTTCGAGGGGACCGAGTAATCAGCAGGCTACTAAACTCGAGGTGGAATGGCAGAGCATGACTACAATGTAAGATGGTGGGTGGAGCACAGGTGACTTAATCGTGGTGACAAAATTAAGAAGGAATGACAGAGAATGAAAGGAAGGTAACTACGAAAAAAACGAAATCAAAGATGGTGAACGTGGAATGACAGATCATGAGAGGATGTTTGTTTCGTCAGCTCGCCTGGTGGCTAAATCGAGAAATTAGCACAACTTAGGTGATGGAAATAGAATCCAATATGACAGGCGCAGTAGCACCACCTATACTTTAAATAAATGTAAACAAATATGGCTGCCACCGGGTGGCTAAATCGATAGCTCGCCTGGTGATGAAATCGAAAATTAATACACTAGTGCTACCTAGGTGATAAAAAAAGTAAACAAATGAGAAATGAAAAGAACCAATATGGCTGGTGGAGTGCATTAGACAGAATAAGTATGGGTGATGGGGCTGGAGGTCTACCGAGTAATTAACCAATGAGAAACACTGGTAGGGGAGGGAAAGAGGTTATGATAATGTGATTGTTTGGAGTATGGTCAGTCGTCTGCTGACATGGTGCTGGGGAAACCTCCAGAAATGTAAGTTTTTGAAATTTTTTTAAAATAATAATGTTGAATAAGTTTTTTATAAATTTTAAAAATTCTTTAGAATTTTTGCAATTTTTTTGTAGAATTTTTAAAGAATTTTTTGGATTTTTTTTTCCAGATTTTCAAGGTGAAAGGTTACTGGGGTCAGTGTCAAAGGCCATGGTTTCAATAATTTTTTTAATAGATTTCTTAATTATTTTTTTTATAAATATTTGAAATTTTCTTGTGAATTTTTGGGTTTAAGTTTAAAGGTCACTGGGTCAAGGTCACTTGGATCCAATATGATGGACAAGTTGGCTGACAGAACCAAGATGGCTGATGGTTAGGTGTGACTCCTGACCCTGGACCCCTTATATTGATTTGGCATACCCTATGCATATAAAACTAATATGGCCGCCACTGCTCTGCCCTTGAAAACGATCCCCCCAAATTCGTCCGATGGATCGAAAATTACCTTTCGGGGGATCGTTTTTGCAGCTGAAGGGATCGGGGTGCTTTTATTTTCCTTAGGGAAAAACGAGAATTTTTTGGGACAAAAGGGAAATTTTGAAGGAAAATGGGCGCTGGCCAGCCGGAATGTCAGAGCACGAACAACTCCGACGCTCCGATCCCTAGCCCCTTGTGACAAAGTCGCCATAATCATTTTACTGCCGAGTATTGAGAAATGCCGTGGGGTGGGGGGGATCACCCATACTCAGTTGATAGTAGTTGGTCACTACTTCAATATATAAAAAGTGTTCATATTTTATGGTAAACTGCTTGCCTTATTATTTTTCAAATATGTTGTTTGAAAAATTAGCCTATATGAAAATGTTACATTAGTGCATAACCGTGCGCACAAGATACAACATGCAGTAAGAGAGAAAAAAAAAAAAAAAGGAAAGACAATATTAAGATGAATGTGGGTATGATCACAGAAAGTTTAATACTTCACTCCCCCTTCTCCCTCCCGGTTCATAAACAAAATGTCTACGCGTATGAGGTGTTGACTACTAAAAGTCAAAATGGATTTATTTACAACAAAGAAATATCGTCACGTTGGTTATGTCAAGCGTTACTTCCAAATTTTCTAATAAGTTCTAATTTCAGGGTATTCCTCCTCTTCATAAAAAACAAAGCTTAACTAAGTCTAGACAATTACACAAAAGGGACGACGCCCCGCATTCCTGCGCACTCTGTTTAATATGTTTTGCATGTTAACTATTTCTTACTGGGTATTTACCAACACTTCTGTTTTCCCTCTATTTCAGTTCACATTAATGACTAATAAGTACTATAATTCGTAGCTCAAATAAAATTGAAAATTTAATTTAACCAAAAGAGAATTCCTTTTTTGTTAACAGTAGTATAAAACACTTGTGATAAACGACATATCTCGGAAACAACCAAGCAAGTCATATATCGGGTTATTTTTCGAAGGTTTGATTCAGGAAGTGTGAATAAACCGCGACTAAGACTTCAGTGAAGCATAGTAAGAGTATTATTCCCTACAAACTGTGCAGTTTGCTTCTCGCTACTCTGAAGGAGAGAGGTAAGGTCCCAAATGGGGATTGTGGACAAACTTCTACACAAGGAACCCGGGCACGCCATCTTCGACCTACAGCTATCGAGGAAGTCTTCGTAACAAAGTGAAGTATGTAATGTTAGTTCCCGCAAACTAACTCCACTACCGATAAAAACTACGAAGTGGTCGATAAAATGTAACGAATGGCGACTGTCGAGGAACACGCACGTTAGTTACGCTGGCTTTCTGAAGCGAAACCTCAGATCCGAACAACGGAATAACATCGCATATTTCAACGCACAGCTTCTGACTGACCTGAGACAGCAGTGGTCGCGCGACCAACTCAGAGGCTTTTAACCAACGGATTTTCTGGGAGCACTCCCCGTTTACCCATAATTTTGAGAAAAGAACAAAATCACCACTATTAATTATTCAATGATTGAAATTTTTCGCCTTTCACGATGAACGGGACACAATGCACGCAACTCAATTATCGTCTATTCGCAGTTTCTTCACACTTTTTGAATCAAACCTTTGAAAAAACACCCCATATATGAGTTGTTTGGTTGTTATGTCATGTATCACAAGCGTTTTGTACTTGTCTTAACATAAAAGTACCTTATTTTCGGTAAAATTTAGCTTTCACCTATATTTTATATATACATTATAATATTCGATTTATAACCAATATGAATAAAGACAGAGAGAAAATATGTGTGATCGTAATACCTAGTAATAAATAGTTCTTATGCAGAATATTATTAAACTAAGTGCGCACGAATGTGGTGCGTTGGCCTTCTGGTGTCATTTCATTAGCTTTGCTTGTATTAGGTGGAGGAATATCACGGAAGTAGAACTTTAGAAAGGATTCAGAAAAGTTGGAAGTAACAGTGAATGGAGTATATTAGACATTGCTCCAAAGAAATAGAGCCCCTAAGTCTACTTCGTAAATACTGTTAACCGTAAATCAACCTTTGAAGAAAAAAAAAATTTATATACGCTACAGTACTAGCTGGCATACAGGCACCCAGTTTAGTTGGACAACGAATTTATAAAAATAGTCCAAACTCATTGACGTTGTATTCCAAGTGTACTGTTTATAAGCATGATCACTGAGGTTATTTAGTATTTATTATTTTGTAGATATTAGAATACGTGTTTGTATATTTGTAACATTTATACATTACCTAACAATTAAACAGCTTTACTTGGATGGCGTATAAGTAAAGTGATCAGGCACACGGTAATGTTAACATTACGCATGGCGGAAGGATACAAAATTAGAAGAAAAGTAGATGCTGAGCAGGGGTTTAAAAACTGCCCAATCGACCGTGAAAAGCCTATATCTACGAAACAGAAAAATTTCGTGAGTTGAAGGACATGTAGGCTAGACTTCACTGTCCTATGCACCGTCGAGACTCAGCTATTTGCACATTGGTCGCTGAACCGGTGAGCGGCCAATTACCTCAGACCGGTTGTCACGGGATTCGGTCCTTGTTTCATTGCAAGTCTGTTATTGGCTCATGGCTCTCCAAGGTGTGGCCCAAAATCCGAGAGCCAATTGCAAACGTAACTACTACGTACACGTGTTTGAGGTCTATAGTTCATTCACAGTTACTTTCAAATTTTCTGAAGCCCTGCTAATGTTCTACTTCCAGGATATTCCTCCGTCTCATGCAAACAAGGATTAACTATGTCTAGGAAACTGCACATAAGGGACTACGCACCACATTCGTTCTCACTCAGTGTAATATTATTTTGCATATGAACTATTTCTTACATGGCATTACCAACACACCTTTTTACTCTATATCTTAATTGATATTAACTATAAATTAATTTTTTTATTTTAAGAATACAATATAAGTAAAAGTTCAATTTGCTCAAAAATAAGGTACATTTATGTTAACACAAGTATAAAACGCTCGTGAGAAATGAAATATTTAGGAAACAACCAGACACGGCATATACGGGGTGATTTTTCAAAGGTTTTATTAAAAAAGTGTGAAGAAACCGCGAACAGACCATAGCTTGTATTGAAAAGGGGCCGAGAAATTTTCCTGTTCCTGCCTATATCATACGATTGCATGTTATATTTGATTTTGTACATCGCTAGACGGAAGTCGAACAAGGCGCTTTGTCACTCTGATAAGGCGTCTCGCGATTGTGCTAAAACCCTCGAGAGTTATAGCTAGTCGGAATGCGTTCTCGTCACAAGATAAAACTCGCGGCGATAAGTTACCGACCCGATATAAATTGCATCACTCCTCGATAAAGAATCCTGTCTAGAAATTTCTAGTTATCAAGTAGTAACGAGACAGTGGAAGAAACGGGGAATTGCTCGCCTCTGAAAAATAACGAAGAGGAAAATGGTGCTTCGAGAAGATTCGCAGTCGAACCAGACAACGAAAGTCCAACATTTCGTGACGCGTCGCAAACATAACAAGCCAAATGTCCAGTATTTGCCGTTACCTTTGCTTTGTTGCTGTTGAGATATAACGTTACGAGAAGTATGAAATCTCTGTCTGCTGCTTGTCCGACGCGATATCGAACATAAACAAGAGTGTGATAAGTGCTTTCGCGAACAGCGTTACTCCGAAGAGTTTGGCAACACTGCACGAGGAGTTTCTGTGAATTTACGATAGCTGAAAAACACTTTCACCGATTGCTACTGATTTTCCGTCTAGCTATCAAGAGGAATGGGGACACTGCTGCCGAGACTGAAAGACTGTTCTACAGTATAATCTGCTCAGGGTTAATTCAATATTTTTAAAAGCTCCGTTTGATTCTTATTTTTCTTCAATGTATATGTTCCGTTATATTGAAAAATAACGTTACCAGGCCCCAATTGAGAATGTGATATTTTTTATAGATACACAATATTGTGATCTATGCATCAGGTCTTACTAAAGAGAGAAAAAATGGAAAAAATTTGAGTGCATAACAATTTAAACTTCGAAACAATCATAAGGTGTTGAAACATCCAACGGACTATTTTAATTTGTTTGCAACTTATTCGTTAGTACCGCAGTAAAGTTTGCGTGAAATACACGCGGTTGCAGAACAATAAAAAAAAAAGTAGTCTTTAGAATTTCTTACACCTGAATGATGGATGAGTGGAGAGATTTGGGCGGCCCTTAACATCGAGGTCTTGAGAGCCGATGAGGGTGAAGCGAGGTGAGTATGGGCGGGGGAAACGGGAGATCCCGTGAAAACCCGCCAACCAGCGGCATCGTCTGGCACTATTCCCACGTGCGAAAGTCAGGGAGCAACCACACCGGGAATCGAACCCGGTTCGCCTAGGTGGGAGGTTAACAGTCTGACCACTACACCACCGCGGCCCCCGTCAATGATTGAAGAATAATGCCACAGGGCCCACGGCTATGAAAATTCGACACATGGAGGAAGGATACAAAATGAGGAGATATTTAGACTTTGAGCAGGAATTTCAATAGTAATGAAAAACTGAGTGAAAAGAGTTACGTTGGTAACGGCTATGAATATAAAGTTATTAACTAAAGTTTTTCAAAATTATTATTTTTTTACGTTATCTGTTAAAATGAACGTTACTTACTGCCTTATATAAAATTTCAGGAATGCATTGAATACTTTTCATTGTTTTGTACAAAGATAATAATTTTTGATCATTCATCCAGCGCTCATATACGGTGCATTTGTTTCTTCTTGGCGTTTTCTTCAAGACTTGTGTACGTTTGGCTCACACGTGGCGGGTCGCGTGAAAGTAGAACTTTGGCAGTGCTTCAGGGAAGTTGGAAGTATCTGCGAACTGACTATAACAGTAATGTTGACAGTAATTTGGAAAAAAAAATAGTTCCACTTTTAAGGTTTCATCAAAATGATAGTGTTCAAAGTTTGTGACAAGTGGAACAATTTTAGTTTCATTTTATATATATACTGCAATAAGAATCTAGGTAGTATAAACTAGTGAGTTTTTTTCTCCAAATAATTTCACAATATCGCGTGATCCTCAGATGAATACCCTTCATCATTTCCTCAGCAACTTAAAATGTTGCATACTGGGAAAGGATACCGTTTGGGCTCAAAGAAGAAGTTGAGCGGGTCATTCAAAAGTTATAATTGGCAGAAGGCCTGTTTGAACTGACCAGTTCGTTATTCAGTAACTTTCCATTTGCCATGTTTTAGTTTAGGTACTGTCAGCCGTCGCTTGTTTAGCATTCGTAATAATACATTGAAATATTAATAACAAAAAAAAAAAAAAAAAAAAAAAAAAAAAAGAAAATGTATTTTAGGNACATAAACCCTGTAGGCCTAATGTTTTTAAAATAACCATGTTTTTCTATATTCAAATGTTAAGCACGGTGCTAACGTTTTACAATAATGTAGTTATTACGATACATGTAAACACTAGTCTTTTCGATCTAGAATATTAACTATGTTGATAGAGTACAGTTTCTTAACTTTGAAATAAATTACGCTTCCCTGTTCATATCTTGTACGCTAAACCAATATTATGAAGATTTTGTGATTAAGTTACCAAATAAATTGGTATTTAGTACATTTAAGTTGATATAAATCACTAAATATTAAAATCCCATAAATCCTCACACAGATCTATCTCAAAACTCAGGTTGGGTTCGAGTTGGCAAATTAATAGAGTCACGGGTAGCGTTTATAATACTCAGGTTGGAAAGCTCAACACTATTAGTTCGACAACTAGAAATTTTCGCCGCCAGGTGGCACTGATGTTGCATGTGTACCGAATTTTCTACGTTTTTATGTAAAAAAATGGAAATTGCAATTGTCATATAATAAATGCAATTTTTTAAAATTCTTTCGATTTATATTGTGATAGAACCTACGTAAATAATAAACTCTGGTCTTCGTAGTGGAGTGGGAAATCAACGAAATGTGCCCACAAGTTGTTTAATATTCTGCCGTAGAATAGGATTTTGATTTACACAATTACTAGAAAAATTACCTTTGATAATATTTATGTGGTCTTAAATTAGTAATTTTTTAAAATGCTAATGTAAGCGTGTTTACAGAAGCTCCAAACGAAACACAATTCTATTTTTACTGTTTACGACTGCAGGCACTGTTTGAGATGAGAGTATGCATAATAGTCACAAAATGAAGTTAATATTTAAAATCTTAAATGCGGCAAGTATACATCATAATTCGGGTCAAACAGGAATTTTAACACACAAATTAATAGAATTTCTCCAGTTTCCACCAACTTGAAAGCTACTCATCCGGAACAGCAGTAAACTTTGCGGCGGGGGTTTTGCCTACGCCACACACTCCCATTAGCCCATTAGGAATCTCGTTTCGTTACCAACCCGAGTAGAATTAGGCTAGGCTCACAATAAAAATATATACACACAGAGCGCATAGAACAAAACAGTAGAACATTCACACGACCAGAATTCCTGTGCGAAACTGATTCACAATTGATTACTTATTTTTTATTTTTAGCCAACGAAATTTTAAGACGAGTTTGACGCCAGTAGGCAGTGTTAGTAAATAATAAATTTTCGTAACAGATTGTGATATTCTGCTGAAAATATGCAGTAATTAGAAATATTTAGCATTTTTATTTTCTTTAAAAATTTTTGTTTTTGCGATCGTAAAGATGTGAATAACCTTTAAAAATGTATTCTAGTAAACGATCACCTGTTCTTTTCTCTAAATTTATATCTTGCGACATTTATTCGGTTCTGCAGCATAACTGTTCGTCCATTTTAAATAAACAACTTCTTTGAAAATGTCATACTCTGCTCTGATTGGCTGTTGCTCCTTGCGCCTGCGAAAGAAATGAAATAATGTAACCTTCTCCTTTGTGCACATGTCAGGAGCTCTCATGCCCACGACCTGTTATGTGCAGTTGTGAATCAGTGGTTCGAAAACATCACGGCCAATTCTCATGCACACGACCTGTTATGTGCAGTTGTGAATCAGTGGTTCGAAAACATCACGGCCAATTCTCATGCACACGACCTGTTATGTGCAGTTGTGAATCAGTGGTTCGAAAACATCACGGCCAATTCTCATGCACACGACCTGTTATGTGCAGTTGTGAATCAGTGGTTCGAAAACATCACGGCCAATTCTCATGCACACGACCTGTTATGTGCAGTTGTGAATCAGTGGTTCGAAAACATCACGGCCAATTCTCATGCACACGACCTGTTATGTGCAGTTGTGAATCAGTGGTTCGAAAACATCACGGCCAATTCTCACGCACACGAACCATGTTTTGTGCTTTCAATTGTGAACCGAGCTAAGGGTTATTCCACTCAGGTTAGGAACAAAATGAGATTTCTTATGGGGGAGTTGGTCGTAGGGAACATTTCCGCCGCAAGTTGCGCTGGTGTTCTAAATAGTTCACTTTTAAGTTGGCGGAATATGGAGTAATTATATTTATTTTTGCGTAAAAATCGTGTTCCTACTTTTTTCAGTCAAAATTTTAAATATTAACTTTATTCCGTAACTATTATTCACGTCCTCGTATGGTGTTTACAATAACAAACAGTAAAAATAAAGCTGTGTTTGGCACTGAGTGTTCATAAGGAAGCTTAATCCAATGGGGAAACGTAAAATTTTTTTATGTCAGCTGTAATCAAGAGTACCTCTTTACTTTTCTCCTTTCACTTAAGAAAGCTGCGCAAGAAAGTCAAAAAATTATATTTTAAACCATTTTCACTTTTTTTTTTTAGATTCAGATGAGATATTTAAATTAATTAATTGTGCAAGCCAAAGTTTTGCTAAATCCAGTTTTACAATGGAATATAAAAAAATCATGTAGACATGTATTATTTACGTTGGTTTTTACATAATACAATTCAGAATATTTTTACATGATTATACTTATTTTATGAAAATTGCAGTTATTCCATCATTTACTGTATTTACAAACAAAACGGAAAAATCCGGTACATATGGAACACGAATGCACTCTGGCGGCGAAAATGTCTAGTTGCCAAACTAAAAACATTAAGATTCCTAACCTGAGTAGAATAAACCTTAAGGCATGGCTTCACCTATTATGCAAAAATTCTTCATGTTCGTGTCATAACTTGAGTTTGAGAGGTATTGTTGGAAATGTTTGATTACAGAAAATTTACAGTTTGCTAGTTCTTTAATACTTTTGTATAGAATTTTCACTTTCTCGACATTTTACTACAAACAGATAACACACAATTACAATTATGCATAAAAATATTAAACAACTTGTAAAATCTAAATTTTCTATAATTGTATATTGCAAGTAATTACTATGAATCCGAAATTATGACGCGAAAATTAAGAAATTCTGAAAAATGGGAGAAGCCGATCCTTAACCCAGCTTAAAAATTAGGCGCTGGCTGGCGCACCGTCGAGCAGGGCGGTAAACCTTGAAACGCGGGTCGGGGTTGGCAACCCTGCAGCGGGGAAGGGGGATACCGCGTAGACTAAAGATGGGGTAGCCCAATCTCGCTGGCTGCGCACAGCCAATCTCCGTGTCCCAACACTGAACTGCTTTTCTGCCAATACGTCTAGCGAAAACAACATGATTTGGATGTTAGGTTAGAAAATTGATTTGTAAACAGGTGTTTTGAGATGCATGTATACTTTCTCTAACCAATTTTTAATGCAGTTTGATTAAATTAAAATTGGCAAAAGTATTTTATTCATACAATAGTGCTTGTCTTTCAAAAATTAAGATATAAACTAACACTTTCATCAGTGTTGACCATGTGACTTTGACAGTTGTGTATGACTGGGGTAGGTGAATGTTGGGTACATGTGCAGAGGACGAATGAGCGGTTTACCTCGTCTTTAGTCTATGGGATATCACGTGGACGCGACTGACGGCGACAGGCGACGTCGACGTGTTTAGGTCCAAAGTCGCGGGGCTTCTTAATGCAGTCAGATGCGAGGGCGCGATAGCCCGCGAAGGATGTCCCAGACCGCTCTCTTTACCCTCTCTCTCTCCCTCTCTTCACTGAGGCGAGGATGCACGCCTTTTCCTCTCCAGGGAAACTAATTAATTCGGATTGCCGCGAGACGCTCTTCACCCCTCCCCCTCCACCAACCACTTCCTCCAGTCGGGTACGTACATTCCATTAAAAGATTTGAAATATATACGGGCTGGAGCGCTATCTTGGCATTTCCGCGCAATTGAGCCACCTTATTTTGCACGGCGCTGGCGGGGGGAAAAATGCTGGCTAACTAAGGAGGAGAGAAGGACGGCGTGAGGGGGTGGGGGAAGAGGAGGGGTAGTGAGAGGAAACTGCAGCCCCGGCGGGCTTTTGCCTGCACTGTGAGGCTAATTCGCATCCCCGGGACTCCCCTTAAAAAAAAAAAAAATGGACGGGTGTAGGAAAGGCGGGGAGTAGAGTAAGGAGAGTTTGGGGCGGATGACACACCGCCGTTCATAAATGTCTTTGAAGGAGGATCGGAAATAACGAGTCGCTTTTATGTCCGGTGGTGGCTCATTAATCGGTCGCGATAACTCTCGATCCCCGACAGCGACCGCGAGATGTGCAGTCGAACCGTGTTGCGGTACGAAAGAAACCACTGGCGTTCCAGATCAATATGCTTCTGCCCTGATTATGCTCTGTCACTGCAAGGTATAGCCCATTCGCGGTTACTTCCAAACTTTTCTGAAGCCCTGCTTAGGTTCTACTTCCATGGTATTCCTCCGCCTTATGTAAACAAGAGTTTAACCGAGCCTAGAAAATTACACCTAAAGGACAACGCACCAAATTCGTGCCCACTCCGTGTAATAATATTTTACTTAAGAACTATTTTTTACTAGGTATTATCAACACACCTGTTTTCCAACTAACTTTTATTTACATTAATTATAAAATAAATATTGTAATTTGTAGGTAAAATATAAGTAAAAGTTCTGTTTAACCAAAAATAAAGGTACTTTTGTGTTAACAGAAGTACAAAAAGCTAGTGATACAGGGCATATTTAGAAAATAACCAGAAACTTCATCCATGGGCGGATTTTTCAAAGGTTAGATTCAAGAAGTGTGAAGAAACAACGAATAAACTGTAGTCGCGTTTTTTCTACGTCGAAAAAATAAAATGCCTCTGGTAACCTGCAAACCTAAACCTCAAAACATATTTCTAAGGCCGTGTCTCGATTTAAAGAATACTCTTTCGAGAGAGTATTCGTGTACACAACCTGGTGAGAGCACTGCTTCGCGCTCTCTCGCCGTGTAATTGAGTGACGTCACGCAGACAGCTGATGCCAAAAGGCGCGAAATCGTGCTAACTAAGCTAAAATAATGGCCTTAACTTAGTCCTGGGAAGTATTTTAAATATCTTCAAAAATTTTTACAATTACAAATAATCATTGCACTACCGGCATAATTATTAAGGCATAAAAAACTATTAGTGATTGTGAAACTTTTTGAATATATATAAAGTACTTCCCATAGTTACCCACAATATGGAAAAGCGTAAAAACAAAAGAATGGTAAAACCGACAGACATTGTCAGAAATTCTTGTCAGTATATTTATAATACGTATTATATAAGTTATTTCTATGACTGAAACAGTTACAATTATTCAAATACAGGTTTTGGTAAAACGGTTTTGGCCCGGAAAGCTACCATAACCTCATTCAAACGCTGAAACATCGTAAACAAATATGGCTCGCGGTCAGAGAGCGCAAGAGAGAGCCAGAGAGAGCACAACTTCTCTCTCTCTCTCTCTTTCTCTCTCTCCGACGAATCGATACGACCAGAGAGCGTTCTCTGTGTTCGCAAGAGCGTAAGCACGAGTGTGCGCTAGTAGAATATAAAAGGGAACTTCGGTGTAAGGGGATTGGGAGTAGGCGCCAGGCGTCGGTCGGCCATCATGCTCAGTCATTCCGATCACCCAACCGCCATATTGGATCCAGGCAACCTTTGACCTTGACTCATGACCTTGTCCCTGTATCCGTGACCTTAAATGATTTCGAAACAAAAAAAAATGCAAAAAANCTTTGACCTTGACTCATGACCTTGTCCCTGTATCCGTGACCTTAAATGATTTCGAAACAAAAAAAAATGCAAAAAAATTGTAGAAAAATAATAAAATTAAAAAATATATATATAATTATTTTTTTAAAATTATTTAATGATGTACATNAAAAAATTGTAGAAAAATAATAAAATTAAAAAATATATATATAATTATTTTTTTAAAATTATTTAATGATGTACATGTAGGAGGTCTGGGATTCGATGACAGGTGGATCGACTAATCTCCCGACACGACCGGCCCTCGCCAAGTCGACCAGTGTCCATCTCGTCAGCCATGTTAGATATTGATGACCTTGACCTTCAACCCAGATCATGTTGGATTCCAGTGACCATGACTCGTATGACCTTGAAAACAAACATTCGAGAAAAAATTGTAAAATTCGAATAAATTCATAAAAGTCGGCTAGCATATCACGTTACTGACTACGAACCCCATGTTAAATATCGGCGACCTTTACCTTGACCCTGGTGACCTTTGACCTTGTGTCTATGACCTTGGGCCGACAGCTGGTACATAGACCCGAGCACTTGGCGTTCAGGCCGATGGGGCCCAATACTGGAATTTTATGTGTGAAGAAATTCTACTGACCTTTGACCTTACCCTATGTCCATGACCTTGAGTAACCTCAAACCCCAAAAATGGAACAAATTAAGCTGTAAGGGACTTTTTTTNCTTACCCTATGTCCATGACCTTGAGTAACCTCAAACCCCAAAAATGGAACAAATTAAGCTGTAAGGGACTTTTTTTAAACCTATACGTAGGACATCCGATTTTCGCGAGAAGATTACGCGAGACCTGTCGTATTTCATAACACTTTAGCTGAGATCCACTTTCGTGGTTGGATGGTTTCCGTGTTACGCTCCTTCGGTGTNCTGTCGTATTTCATAACACTTTAGCTGAGATCCACTTTCGTGGTTGGATGGTTTCCGTGTTACGCTCCTTCGGTGTCTTCGCTCATTGGCTGCGCTGCCGGCGGATGGGTGGTGGTGGCGTGGGGACAATGATGCAAATGTTAAGTGTTAATGCTAAAGATAAGATATTGTGTTTTTTTTTAAATAATAGCTGTATGTGTTATTAAAGCACTATAAATAAATTTATAAATTAAATGTAGTTCTTTTATTTTATTAATAACATTAGTCTCAAACTTGGATAAACCCTGGGCGTTTTTTTTTTTTTTTTACAATATTGAACATTGCGCTGTAGGCTGATAACTTCCTGTTGTGTTCGCAACGCGAGTTCTCTTGACGCCGAACTGGAGCTAGATGCCAGACATTTTAGCGTCGTGGTGTTTCTGGCTTTACTGTACCAGGGCTGGAAGTTTCCGCCCATCAGAACTGGAGGATTTGAAGAAAACGCAAGCAGGCCTCCTCGTAAGTCTGGGCGATGCAACGAACACTTCCTGGGGCTGATTGTGGAAGCTCTCGTCTGTTCAGAGCCGTGATAACAACTCATAAAACTGCGCTCGCTATCTGCCCCTTCCAGCTCCGCCGCTTGACAAACATCGCGCAAACATTTCTCCCTCCATTTAACGCGAGCACAGCTCCTTCTATTTTTTTTTCTTCCCCCCGTTTCGCTAATAGTTACTATCAGACAAACACACGTGTATATATACATATATATATATATGTGAGGAAAACAATAAAATGTTTTATAGTTCGTTGTACCCTCTGTCTAGGGCGATTCTGCGAAGTGGGGAAAAGATGCGAGGCCTTGTTGGGGAGTCCCCAGGCGTGACGAGTAGTAGTTGTGTAACTTCATATCCTCTTCTTCTCCTTTCCAGCATGAGAAGAGGACGAAAGCGGGGGGGGGGATCTTCCCGAGAAATAAAATTAAATCGCGTGCCAGAAGAACGGGCCGGTGACACCACGCTATCGCCGTGCGACACTGGTTTATCAACATCGTTTCGATACACCATTATCACGTCGACACCAAAGCGAGATATATCACTTCCGTAAAGCATAGAAAATCAATGGCAATATATCGCAAATATCGAAACTGCAGATCTATTGGCCATGCGATATTAATCTTAAGCACCGTTTTAGTACATCATAAGCATATTTATTTCAATGGACATGTCGCTTCTAACAAGTTTAAAAATTCAATGATTCAACATCACAAGAATCGATGCCGGAAATTTTTCGAGTAAATATGTTATAATTGAACGAAATATCGCTCGGAATGGAATGTCGCCAATACTGAAATAACACGGTGAATTGCAAAAACGTTTTGCGCCATATCGTAGGTGCAGTGGTTCAGAAACGTCGTATTGCAAACAATATATCGCACAGCTATTCTCGTCGTAGATGGAACATGGAGTAGAAGTAGTAACCAATTTTTGAGTCCCAAAATTGAACAACCCTTATACCAATATAACTGACAAACTACTTGGCATTTACTTGACTTTAAAACATTGTTTACATTAGTACTAGTTTTGAAATGTTAAAACGCTAACTCTGACCGAATCGAATCACGTGGTTTGACTTTTGTGTGGTCGTTCTTGAGATAGTGTTGGTGACGTCATAGATGGCTTGAGTTTTGGCCACGATACAAAGGAAACTGTAAAACAACATTGACCTACCACACACAAGGTATTCAACTTTTTCTACTATTGGTACTGTTCGGGTTATATCGATTGCAGCACAGCCTTAAATGATCCACTGTCGAGATTATGTTAAGCCCTATCTACATATCTGAGGCATTAAGAATCGTTGCTAGTGAGGAACTTACCAATGGCCATTGTTAAACGAAATGTAGGAAACCTATTTTTTTCTTAGAATTTTTCTTATATTCCATTTATGTTCACTTTCAACTTTTCTGATGCCCTACTGAAGTTCTGCTTTCGGAAATCTCACTAATGTATCATTCCTTCACATGTTACCAATACGTAGAATGTCTGGAAGAAAAACATCAAGAAAAATTATTTCTGCGCTGAATAGACCATAAATAAATATATATTTCTATACACAACAAAGAAATGTGTTTCCAACATCGCATTACTGAAAACAGAAATATAAAAATAAGAAACGTTTGTTTTACAAAGAACGTAAAAAAACTCAATTTACGAAAGAACTATTTATTAATGGCCATTTCTAACATGCCTCTCTGCACTCCGTTCATATTTCATATTTGAGATAGAATAAAATGAATATAATGATTCATAGGAAATATATAAGTGGAAGTTCCACACATCCAGAAAAGATTGCTATAGAAAGAATAAAAATCATGTGATAAGATATTTATTTAGAAAACAAACATATCATACAAAGGGCAACTTTTCAAAGTTTATATTCAGAAGGAGTCAAAGTGATGTGGATAGATTATATCAACAACCTCGCTTTGTGTCGTCTGGCTAACTTGGCGAGGAAAGGATAGTGCTAATGTATGACATACCGAATTGATATAAGATAACTTATTAAAATATGAACAGTCCACGAGTTATCCGATATTCTAACCCGTAACTTTGGCCTCAGAATTTGGATTGTGTAAGCAAAGTGTCAACACAGTGAGTGAGCGAAGAGAGTTGGGTGGCTCTTAACATCTGGGTCTTGAGAGCCGATAAAGGTGAAGTGAGGTGAGTATGGAGCTGCGCCGGAATGAAAGGGCGGGGGAAACGGGATATCCCCGAGAAAACCCGCAAATCGTCCGGCACGATTCCCACATCCGAGAGCGACCCCACCGGAATAGAACCCGGTTCACCTTGGTGGGAGGTGAGTAGTCTTGTCACTGCACACCGCAGCCCCTTGTCAACAAAGTGAATGCAAGGAAAACTCGAAGGAAACCTGCGCATCACATCGCGCCGAGGATTCCACAGCCGTGGAAAGCCTACCCACGTCTTCAGTTTCCACGGCGAAGACGCGGCATTTTGCTCAATACCGCTTCTCTCCAGTTATAGGAAGCAATTTCCTCGATTAACTTTCTTCTTGTCGAAACTTTCGCACCCAGTTCAAGTCGGGAGGTGGATAAAAAAAAAAAGGAAAAAAAAAAGGAAAAGAATATAAAAAATAAAATAAATTGTGACTTATTTTCAGTCCACCTCCCACAGTTTTCACAGGGAGAAATCTCTTTTGTTACCTTTTGTCGTTTCCATGTTCCTGCCTTACTTCAAGAACTATTCATGTCGGGGGAAGGAGAGAGGATGAGGAGGGGGCAGACATCTTAAGTCAACTGCCTTTAAATGCAAATGGCAAGGAGAACAAAATACCAGACCTGGCAACTCGACCTTCAAGGGACACAACTTTCCCAAAACAAAAAAGAAGGAAACATCGTACGAATTACGAGCAATGCTCTCTTTAACCTAGCGTCTACTTTCTCCGAGCTGAAACTTGGAGTTTTTTCTACATGCTGCACTTTATCGTCGTCTTACATGTGTGTGTCCGCGACTTAAAAATGTCATACTTATTCTCAGGAAAAAACAGCCAGTATTTATCTCTTGTATGAAAAAACTCACTTTACCTCTCTAGATTCGATGTCATTACCACTTAACAAACACAAAAAAAATACAAGGTAAATTAATATTTCGACAGTACCACACATTGTAGGGCTGTTCCACATCAGCGTACTATTTTTGTTATGAAGTTTGCAGTTTCAGCGATATATACAAAAGGGTTTAAAATTCTACAATAAAACTTTAGTGTATTATTATATAAAAACTCAAAATACTGAGCACGGCAGTAAAGCATAATTGACGTAAAATGGTATAGGCTGTTCACGGTAAAATAAGCACGTATACAACAAACCTTTGAAAAAAAATCACTCCCCATAACTGTATGTATGGTACATTGCACATTGGCATGCATGATCCTAGTTAAGTTGGCAACAAAAATGGTCTTAACACTTGACGTTGTACTGCGAGTGTAATGTTTAAATTAACGGCCACTGAAGTTAGTACGTATTTCTTCATTCGTGCATATTGGAGCATGAATTTTCATGTTCAATTCAATTCACGGTTACTTCCAACTTTTTTGAAGCCCTGCTAAAGTTCTACTTTCAGTATATTCCTCCATCTCATGCAAACAAAGCTCACACAAGTTTAGAAAATTACGCCAAAGGGACCCCGCACTGCATTTGTGTGCTCTCAGTTTAATGATATTTTGCATAAGAACTATTTCTTACTAGGCATTACCAAATCACCTATTTCCACCCTGTTTTTATTAATATTAGTTACGAATGAAATATCATAATTTATAGATAAAATATAAGTAAAAACTCAATTTAATGAAAAATAAAATAGTTTCATTTTAACAGAAAAATTAAAACGCTTGTGAAACATGACATATCTAGGAAAAGCCATAGGGTGAATTTAAATAGGTTCGATTCAAAAAGTGTGAAGTAACCGCGAATAGACTATAACAGCATACAAGCTATATTAGGAAGCATTATTAAAAATGTCCATAACCCGCCTTGAAAACTCCCTTGCATCAAGCTACAGTGAGGACTCTTTGGGCAGTAACTTAGACCGCGAGGNAAAAAAAAAGGAAAAGAATATAAAAAATAAAATAAATTGTGACTTATTTTCAGTCCACCTCCCACAGTTTTCACAGGGAGAAATCTCTTTTGTTACCTTTTGTCGTTTCCATGTTCCTGCCTTACTTCAAGAACTATTCATGTCGGGGGAAGGAGAGAGGATGAGGAGGGGGCAGACATCTTAAGTCAACTGCCTTTAAATGCAAATGGCAAGGAGAACAAAATACCAGACCTGGCAACTCGACCTTCAAGGGACACAACTTTCCCAAAACAAAAAAGAAGGAAACATCGTACGAATTACGAGCAATGNTGGCAACTCGACCTTCAAGGGACACAACTTTCCCAAAACAAAAAAGAAGGAAACATCGTACGAATTACGAGCAATGTTCTCTTTAACCTAGCGTCTACTTTCTCCGAGCTGAAACTTGGAGTTTTTTCTACATGCTGCACTTTATCGTCGTCTTACATGTGTGTGTCCGCGACTTAAAAATTTCATACTTATTCTCAGGAAAAAACAGCCAGTATTTATCTCTTGTCTGAAAAAACTCACTTTACCTATCTAGATTCGATGTCATTACCACTTAACAAACACAAAAAAAATACAAGGTAAATTAATATTTCGACAGTACCACACATTGTAGGGCTGTTCCACATCAGCGTACTATTTTTGTTATGAAGTTTGCAGTTTCAGCGATATATACAAAAGGGTTTAAAATTCTACAATAAAACTTTAGTGTATTATTATATAAAAACTCAAAATACTGAGCACTGCAGTAAAGCATAATTGACGTAAAATGGTATAGGCTGTTCACGGTAAAATAAGCACGTATACAACAAACCTTTGAAAAAAAAATCACTCCCCATAACTGTATGTATGGTACATTGCACATTGGCATGCATGATCCTAGTTAAGTTGGCAACAAAAATGGTCTTAACACTTGACGTTGTACTGCGAGTGTAATGTTTAAATTAACGGCCACTGAAGTTAGTACGTATTTCTTCATTCGTGCATATTGGAGCATGAATTTTCATGTTCAATTCAATTCACGGTTACTTCCAACTTTTTTGAAGCCCTGCTAAAGTTCTACTTTCAGTATATTCCTCCATCTCATGCAAACAAAGCTCACACAAGTTTAGAAAATTACGCCAAAGGGACCCCGCACTGCATTTGTGTGCTCTCAGTTTAATGATATTTTGCATAAGAACTATTTCTTACTAGGCATTATCAAATCACCTATTTCCACCCTGTTTTTATTAATATTAGTTACGAATGAAATATCATAATTTATAGATAAAATATAAGTAAAAACTCAATCTAATGAAAAATAAAATAGTTTCATGTTAACAGAAAAATTAAAACGCTTGTGATACATGACCTATCTAGGAAAAACCATGGGGTGAATTTACATAGGTTCGATTCAAAAAGTGTGAAGTAACCGCGAATTAGACTATAACAGCATAGAACCTATATTAGGAAGCATTATTAAAAATGCCCATAACCCGCCTTGAAAACTCCCTTGCATCAAGCTACAGTGAGGACTCTTTGGGCAGTAACTTAGACCGCGAGGCAGCTTTAGAAACGACTCCATCCGTCGAGAATGCCCCGACATGCAGCGAGGAAGCTCGGTGAAATGTTAAAAACGATAAGGAAACATGAGGACGTGTGTCCCGTCCCGCCTTGCAACAAAAAAANAACAGGAGGACGTGTGTCCCGTCCCGCCTTGCAACAAAAAAAAAAAAAATCTACAAACAAAACTGGGATTACGTGAAGAAGGAGAAAGGAAGAATTTTGCTAGAGTTATTTCTTTCCTACATCTTCCACTGTAAAGGCCATAATAACCACCTTTGCTATTCGAAATTAAGTTTATTTTTGTGCTTTACCTAGCTTACTCCCAGGCTGACGGTGAAGTGGCTTTCCTGTCACCTTCCGATATACGAACATAGAGGGTTTCGTGATGTGATTATTGCCGTCTCGAGTTACAGGGTTTTTGCGCATATCTACAATTCGAAGAGGAGCGCAAAGTTTTTAAAAATTCATCCTTAATTGGAAAAAAAAAAAAACACTAACTGTTGTGCTTTGGTGTGTGACTATAGCATTTAATATATTTATAGACAAAATTTTATAAATGACACACATACACACACATGTGTATACGTGCGTGTGCCAGTTACTAGATAGTTCTGTAAAGCGCTTCCCTGATGTGAAAGTAGCGGAGTCGTTTATTTTCGGGATAGTTTATAAGCAAGAAAATTTTAACAGAGAATTTCGAAAGCAGTATAGGGACGATGTACATCTCAGTATAGAGATTGAAGCTGTACGATACAGTACAATAGTGGTAACAGTGACATGATATGTCATATNGATGTACATCTCAGTATAGAGATTGAAGCTGTACGATACAGTACAATAGTGGTAACAGTGACATGATATGTCATATATAATAAGTCCTATGATGATAAAGACTGTGCCAGTCCCGTGTTTTGCTCATAGAAGCGATGAGGCATTTTTTGATCGTGTCAGTTTCGACCTTAGCATTCCCTTACTTATACTTGTGTATCTTAANATAGAAGCGATGAGGCATTTTTTGATCGTGTCAGTTTCGACCTTAGCATTCCCTTACTTATACTTGTGTATCTTAAAGGAATGAAATTACCCCCTCCCCCTACTCCATTCCAGGTAGATGGAGTCCTTAAGGCATAGTGAAGCTTTCAGCTAATTATATAGTGTTCATGTGAAACACAGGCCAGTTTTTAGGTACGATAATAATTGTACTTAAAAGCCAAAGTCATAAACACAGAAAGTTTACTGCGAACAAGTGGAAACTGCTTTAATAGTGAAAACCTGCGCGTTTGTCCTTCATGATCAACAACATGGATGAGACTGCACTAAGTACGTCCGTCTGTCTTGCCCGATTGGATCGAACCTCTTGTTCCGGCCAGCCGAAGAACGGTTGAAGTAAGATGAGATTGAGAATGAAGACGAGGGAGCGAACGGGAGCACCACAAGAAAGGTCCCCTCCTCCCCCTCCTCACCAAGGCAGTGAATAACCCACCCACGTGAAGATCCTCGTCTGAAAAATTCCCGACTGTCGGGGCACAAAACAGGAGTAAAATGGCAGGGCAATAACTTTGACGCAGGCGTGCCCATCCTCCGATTGGCTGCGCGAGGCTCTGCGGACGCGCCTCTTATCTGATTGGCTACTACGTGTTATGAACGATTACCTATTGGCATGGCTGCCGGCTTGTCTAGTGAGCTGCCAGGCGCTGATCGGCAAATGGCTTCCCGACATTTTGCTGGCTGGTTACACCATTTTCGCTGACTTGTGCGACAGGACTCGATGGTATAGGCTGTTCACGGTAAAGTAAGCAATTTTGAGTTACTTTTTCCTTTAAGCCATTTTTATCCTTTAACCACCTCTTTAAATAAATATTGGTATGTAAGTAATAAACACTCTGTATATGTTACCACACTCAGAAGTTAACGTCTAAGGCTAAAATATAATGTATTTATTGACGATTATTTCAAATGAGAGGACTTTCAAAAGTGCTCACTTTACCGTGAATAGGCTATAGTAGTGGGGTATTCTTAAGTATTCAGAACCTTCGATCGAACCGGAAACCCCAGTGGTAGGAGGTTGGTGACTAAGTCAATTTGTGGTTACTTCCAATTTTCCTGAAGACCTGCTAAAGTTCTACTTCAAAGATATTCCTCCACCTCTTGCAAACAAAGCTTATCCCAGTCTAGATAACTACACCGAGGGGACAACGCACCGCATTCGTGCGCACTCAATTTAATACTATTTTGCATGAGAACTATTTTTTTACTGGGTATTGCCAACACACCTACTTTCTTCCTGTTTTTATCAATACTAATATCAAGGAAAATATTATTATTAACAAAAAGTGTAAGTTAAATTTCAATTTAACCGAAGCTAATATTATTTTATGTTAACATAAGTATAAAACTCTGGCAATACAGGACATATTTAGGAAACAGCCACACACATCATAGATGGGGTGATTTTTCAAATATTTGATTCAAAAAGTGTGGAGATACCGCATATAGGCTTTAACCGCTGAGCAACAGTGTGTCGAAGTCTATCTTAGTAAATGAATTTCACTGGTTCTTACCTGACTTACTTTTATGCCAATTACGCTGAACAGACGGAGCGGAAAGCTGGAACAACCAATCAGATCTCGTTTCCTTTTTCCGCACGACCTTCGTCGGAATGTTAAAGNAGACGGAGCGGAAAGCTGGAACAACCAATCAGATCTCGTTTCCTTTTTCCGCACGACCTTCGTCGGAATGTTAAAGACACGCAGAAATTTCTGCTCGCGGAAATACCAGATTTCACCAATTATTCTCAGAGGTCCACCATTAAACATGTTTTNACACGCAGAAATTTCTGCTCGCGGAAATACCAGATTTCACCAATTATTCTCAGAGGTCCACCATTAAACATGTTTTAGACCAAAAGTATCATGGATTATTTACGTAGGTAAATTGATATGACAGTCTAAGATGGTTAAATGAATGTAGGTATTTGTAATGAAATATGTGAATATTAATGTTAATTTTACTCAAAATATCGATGAAATAAAAGTAGTTAGAAAATTAGCCGATAGGTACCACAATATTACATAATATTTTTGGAAGTATAAAACAAAATTATAAAAACCTAAAAACTTCCAACAAAAATTTTGTACTACTCAGCGTTTAATTTGTCCACCATTTACTTAGGAAACGTGGTATTAAAAATAATGAACAAACGAGCATAGTTGTAAACTGAACTCCAGACAAAACACTAAAACTGTAACGTAGTTCCTGTCCTCTTTGTATATTTGCCGTGATCGTCGTAAACGTGAGCCGGGTATTACAGTGAACTGCACAATTCCACTGTCCTGTGCACAGATTCCCATTTATTTTCACGGATTCGCCATTCAGAAGCAGCTTGTTGACTTAACTTTTAGTGAATGTAACCTCACTGATTGAAATCACTTCACCAGCTTTAGTGTGTTGTAAGTATAAGATATTGGCCCAATTTCGGAAAATTTTAGTTGGATATTCTTGTTTGGATAGTGTGACTGACTGCAATGCCGAGAGGATTTTGTCTGGTTCACCTTGTTTCTTTTCCCTCATTTATCTCGGTGCTTGGTCATTCGGTAGCACATCTGACAAGGATTCGGTAGGTCCTGCGTTCGATCCCGTTCGACTACAGTGAAGACTGTGTCTGCCAGGAATGACTGACTTGCCCCTCGGCTAGGAGGATGGGACCATGACCTCTCTACTAGAGACGAAAGTCCCCAATACATGAACCAGTGGGAGCAGTGACGTTTCCTAGAATCGAAGATGGCGATCGCCACGAGTCTAGAAATGTAGACTCTGCCTCTCCCGGTGGCTTCTTGGCTGTTCGTCCATTGGCGGAGAGGTGTGGCGATAATGGTGCTGATACACCATCGTCGAATTCCATTTCTAGCAAAGTACCATTACACAACTGTTTCTGTTAGAATTACAGATGGTCCGCTAATCCACTGCAGTGTGACGAAGTTTACTGGATACTTCCGCCATCTTTGCTATACAAGGCGAGAAACCAACCCTCTTTCAAGATGCAGCAGCCTGGTTTATGGGTAGTCAGTCCCTGCTTCGTGTCTTGCTCTGTTGCCAAATGGTTACCGATGATCAACAGTCAAGAATTTACGCTGCGTTGAAAGAACAACATACAAAAACACGTAACAAAAATTGCCACATTGTAAAGTAGTGTATAAATATAACATTGCTTGGTTAGATATCCAAGATATACAATCTAAGAGTGAGACGCACTATGNTGTAAAGTAGTGTATAAATATAACATTGCTTGGTTAGATATCCAAGATATACAATCTAAGAGTGAGACGCACTATGACATTAACGAAATATGGCTTTGCCAGGTGGTATTCATGCCTTTGATGTTCAAAGTGCAATAAAATAAACATGCGTCATGTAGCTCGCGCCAAAAGTTCGCTCCAAGGCGCGACATCTGGCCAGGATGTTGGNTGTAAAGTAGTGTATAAATATAACATTGCTTGGTTAGATATCCAAGATATACAATCTAAGAGTGAGACGCACTATGGCATTAACGAAATATGGCTTTGCCAGGTGGTATTCATGCCTTTGATGTTCAAAGTANATACAATCTAAGAGTGAGACGCACTATGACATTAACGAAATATGGCTTTGCCAGGTGGTATTCATGCCTTTGATGTTCAAAGTACAATAAAATAAACATGCGTCATGTAGCTCGCGCCAAAAGTTCGCTCCAAGGCGCGACATCTGGCCAGGATGTTGGACTATTTAGCACTCAGGCCGTTGGAGCCTAAACTTGAATGTTAATTTTAAGGAATTCAAAGGACAGTCCTCTGTAAAACTCACATGTGAAATGGTGAGCTAAGTAGTGCCGCAGGGACGATGGGCAGGCTCTGTCAGATGTTCTCGCTGGCGATCGCAGTTGTGGTTGGAATCGTGGTGGGAGCTGGTTGAAACTGTGCACATTGTAGGCGATCTGGGTGTAGGTCATTCACGGTTACTTCCAACTACTCTGAAGCCCTGCTAAAGCTCTACTTTCACGACATTCCTCCTCCGCCTCAAGAAAGCAAAGCTGAAATAAGTCTAGAATATTACACCAAAGGGACAATGCACCATATTTTTGCGCACCCAGTTTAATATTATTGAGCATTGCAACTATTTATTACTAGGCAATACCAACACGCCTATCTTCTCCCTGTTTGTTGTTAATGTTAATTAGAAATTAAATATAATTTAAAGATATAATATAAGTAAAGGTTCAGATTAACCAAAAATAANGTTGTTAATGTTAATTAGAAATTAAATATAATTTAAAGATATAATATAAGTAAAGGTTCAGATTAACCAAAAATAAGATACGTCTATGTAAAGAGAAGTGTGAAACGCCTGTGGTACATGGCATGCTAGGGAAACAACCAAACACGTCATATNGATACGTCTATGTAAAGAGAAGTGTGAAACGCCTGTGGTACATGGCATGCTAGGGAAACAACCAAACACGTCATATATGGGGTGATTTTCCAAAGGTACAATTCAAACAGTCGGAAGATACCGCCAACAGTTTATAGAAAACCTCCTCTTAATGATTGATCGACGCAGTGAGCGGTGGCACAGCTCCTGGATAGAAAGTAGCGATTGGGGATAGAATTTCGGCCTTACGTAAATTTTTTTCTGTTAGTTGAGGGTTTCAATACGATGTGGGTGGGCTTTGACGACGCAGGACTGCGCCAGACCGGGACTTTGTTTCCAGGTCAAATGGCGCATTAGCTTTACGCGTACTTCGCCGATTGAACTTACCTTAGTCCTTTGACTTTGACTGTCATGCCCCGCTCTCTCCCAAAAGGGAATAGTCTCCAGTCACATAAAGCTCNTACCTTAGTCCTTTGACTTTGACTGTCATGCCCCGCTCTCTCCCAAAAGGGAATAGTCTCCAGTCACATAAAGCTCGTGAGCCTTGGGAAAGGCGTAATTTATGTCTCTTACGTAACACAGCTGGCCCCGCTAAACACCAATCAGCACCATCTCATCCACGTTGACCCTGCCTCACGTGGGTAACAACACGAGCATTTTAATTTCCACGTACCGTGAGAGGGAAGAGAGACAATAAAAAATGAAACGAAGACGAGCGAAGTGTGGAAAGACGCTCTAAAGAAGAGATATTAGCCAATCACTCAGCTAAACGAAAACATGTTGACTACTGTTTTCTAAAGCGGAAACCTGACATTAGAGAAGCGGGAGGGGTTGGCACGATTCCCTGTTTCCTTTCTCCAACGCATGCTTAAAAGGACAGCCAATAACATCAACGTGAACGTGATCTTCAACATTACTGGTCTGTGTTCTCACAAGTATCGCTCGTACTCTGTTGTAAACATTCCCCGCGAAATTAAGGAAAGATCTGATAAATTATTATCCGTGAAACTTATTGGAAATACGGACTTTGTTTTTCCGTCAACGTAGTTTCCGTGAATTAAAAAAAAAATTGCTGTGAATTTACATAATTTTACGTTAATTAGCTGGTTATTTTTCAATTCTGGAGCTTTTACTGTTACATGGCGAAAATATGATTAATCCAAATATGTGAGTGTTACACTATGCATGAAAAATTTAATTCCATAAATATAATTAATTTTGGGGCAGGATTTAAATATTTGCCAAAAATTTCATTCAGACACCTAACGTATTTAAATATGTAAAACATTAAACAGATTATTATTTACTTTAACGTGAAATAAGTACTTTTTTCAGTTTCTTCTGTTACTGGAATATTTCAAATATTACTATCTGCTAAAGATTATTTATGCTGATCATCAAAACTACCTCAACAATGATCATTTTCGTGTTACTGCGGTGAAGAAAGTTTCGTGTAACATCGGCGTTGTTGGTTCCCCACACCCGAAGCTATCACACTAACTACAGAGGTTTGCAAGTTTCTAAGCGAGGGGATCAATTCCGTTTTACTTCAATATTAACTGCGGATGTTTGTAAAACATTTATGTTTACTTATTGACGAAGCAACAATCCTAGGTAACATTTCCCGCTAACTTTGCTAGCACTTATTTTGTCAGCGTGANAGCACTTGTTTTGTCAGCGTGGTGAATTACTGCCGAAATACTTCCTACACCGTAAATTTGTACGCTTTAGTGCGTTTAAATACTTCCTACACCGTAAATTTGTACGCTTTAGTGCGTTTTAACATATCGCGCTAAAGTAATGTATCATTCCGTCAAAATAATTACTCACAATGTAAGCAAGCACAAACTGTCATTAAAATAGCCCTTTCTTGATTTTTTTTATATTGGCTTCCAGAAACCTGCAGACTTAAACTAATGTGTTCAGCGTTAATTTATGTATAACCCACGTCCTCTTAAATGAAAAATCGTGAAAGCTCTGCTTAGTTTTTGCTTTCCGCCACTGTGTATCCTTACTTCGCATGCAAAAAGAATATTGCTTTTAAGGGTACCGTCTGCCTGCATCGTTTTTCTCCTTTTTAGCCAAGAAGCGCGTGAGCTATAAGGGTTACACTGGCACGCGCTACAAGAGCGCCATCGCCGCTACGCGCAGAGCTGTGAACTGGCGTGCGGTGTTCTCGTAGTGCTGCGTGTACCTATTGGACTTTCAGCGGCGAATCTATCATTTTATTGATGAAAAGTCTGTAGCAGAGTTCACTACAGGTTCCTATCGTAGTGTGGCTCGTGTCCAGGCAGTATGTTTTAAGATACGGCAGTCTGAAAAAGCCGTTTTTAAATATATTGGAGGGTTCCAAAATATTATTTACGGCATGCGTGGTAACTTCTAAGTACCATTCCGTCCTCTTATGGCGTACGATGTCTTTCGGTAGGTAAAAATACTGGGGGAACGTTTAATATTTTCGTCAAAAAAACATTATTTAAAACACTCTGCAACGCAGTTCAAGCGCCAGGCAGGTGGGACCCTTAAACTGATGACTGGGAACCATTTAACCCGTTGGGAAAATATATACATTGTTATTATTATGTCGAGTTTATTTGAAATGTTTATAAAACAAAACGATTTATTTATTTGAAATGTTTATAAAACAAAACGATTTAAGACACCATTTTCAAGAAGGCATCAAGACGTTGACCAAGTGAACTTAAGAATACAGAAGTGAAACAGTCGCTTATCTCGCGAGCTTCGTCCACACGCGCCGGCAAAATGGCGTCGTTGGCCGGCGACATGTCGGAACGCCGTAAGTGTAGAAATAAATTATACGTAATTACGGGAGCGTGTTTTTAGAATGTAAGACTTCTTTTCGTCTACGTTCAGTTACAGATACATAACCACGAGAACATGTTCTCTTTGGTAACTACTTAATTGAACATGTTTAAATATGGTTACCGTGACACAGTCACATAAACAAGTTTACCCTATAATGCAATCACGCCCTTAAAAGGCAGCTGTATGTTTCAGTGAACGAGCTTCGACAATACATATTTTTTTGCTTTCCTCATCGGACTTACTATACGTATTGCTAATAAAATGTTCGATTTTTTCGGTCACCTACACCAGTGCTATTCGAACTTTTCTAAACAGCACAATGTCGTCTGTAGGGACTGGAAAATTTCATTTTGGGGCAAAGTAATCTTCAAACACACGTGTGTTTCTGCCATATTTATATTTGGACCATACTTCATCAGACACGTCCCAAGCCAACTCTGAGCCAATAACAGGCCTGCAAGGAAACAAGGAACGAATCACATGCCACCTCGTCTGACGTAAAACTGGCTACCCACTGGGACAACAACCAATGAACGAATAGCTGAGGCTCCAAAACATATAGGCCAGCGGATTCTATCTTACAAGTCGTGGAAGTTGCGAAATTTTCCTGACCATGTTGGAGATGAGAGTTTGCAATGACTATCACAACCGCTATGAAAATATTTCGCACAGATATTTTTCCCACGCGTAATTTTCTCAGAAAAATTAATTCTAACAAATGTTCATACAAGAATATTAGTACCGGTTGTGAATGATTAGAAAAAGTGCTTTTCACTGCGATACTGCGACAACTGTGAGAGTGAAACCAGTGCAGTACGTTTATAGCGATAAGTTGCGCACGAAACTCACTCGGTCATGCACCGGGCGTAATTGAGCTCCTGATTAAATTAGGTGCGCATACATCCAGTGTTTACCTGTCTTGCTAGCTCTATTACATTCGATTACACTATAACTAACAACGCAGTTTAATCCGCAGGACACAGTCCCTTGCCAGCCTTTGTAGCAGCAACGTACACAGACAACATTGAACGTTGAGGGAAAGTCTCTTGGGGCGGGACTGTTTTCTAATTAATAAACACAGCGTCTGCTTATAATACACAGCAGGGAAGGATCGGGACGTTCTATTTTCAGAGCAAACAGTTTTGTTTCGAACTTAATAAAAATTGTTTATTGACAATATTTTTCCCCCGCAATATTTTGCAACCCGAGTAGCATCGCTGAGAAAACTCAGTAGTAAAATTTTTTGCAAAAATGGTTAACGTGTTTGTGAGAGCTTGACATGATTTATGTATTTTCCGATTTAAATATCAATGAAATTATTTGAGCTTAAATCTGATAATTGCAGACAGTCTGCCCGAGTCAGAAAGATCTGTGAATCGTTTCGTTGGCAATTAATTACTGTAATTCTCAAAAAGTTTGTGCATAGGTTCTGTTTGATGACGCATATGACTTGGTACTTGCAGGTACATATGACTTGGTACTTGCAGGTACATATTACTTGGTACTTGCAGGTAAATATGACTTGGTACTTGCAGGTACATAAGAATTGGTACTTGCAGGTACATTAGACTTGGTACTTGCAGGTACATAAGACTTGGTATTTGCAGGTACATATTTGAACCATGAACGTCCATGTATTGCAGGTCAAAGGGAGACGAAAGCGGACTGTAAATCATGTCTCACGCCAACGCGCTTCGTATCACGAAGTATTCTCAATCCAGTTTCAGAAGCACGTAAAACAGACGCACAGCGTTGGGGAGGGGCCGAGCTTGAAGCTGGATGTAATACCTGCGTATTTGACGTGCAACTGAAGTAGAACTCGTCAGTGCCGCTCACTGAGAAAAAGGTTTTTTTTAATTAAACAAAGTTTGTCGCAACCAAACCAATGGTTTGCATGGAGGCAATTAAATACCTTGTTGTTAAAAACCAAATTGTTATATTTTTCTTATTTGGTTGCCCCAAACTGTATGATCTTGTTGGTTTAACTACAGATTTGTTTGTCTCTTACATATTTTAAACAGTGTAGGTTATTATAAAAAACCAACAACACGACGGAGATTCGAACCAGAATCTGTTGCGCCCGCACGTTGTTTCTTAGCAATCTCAGCGTAAGATGACTGCCGACGAAACAAGAATATTTTTAATAGATGCTTTTGAAATACAGGACAAAGTACTTAAATAAATATTGCAAGTTATACAGCTTTACTTTTCAGTTTTCTGTTGAACTTGTTTTGTGGTATTTTCATACCATTATGAAGCAACAGTAAATATTATAACTAACACTGTTACTATCCCAATTGTCATAATAATTACAAACAAACTCTAGAGCTGTATTATCAAAGGAAGGCTGTCAAACGATTGGCCAAGCGAATATATACACACTAGATTCAGCTGAATATTTTGCTGACAGTCTTAATTTTGTTGACCCAACAAAAAGGATTTGTTTATTCAACCGTGTATTTTTTTAGATGAACAAAATCAATTCTGTTGCTTTTCAAGTTTTGTTTTCCCTACAAAATATTTTGTTGGGGCTTTTAAATATATGTTTGGTCATATACAAACAAATAGTTTGTTGGCTGGAAAAAGCCTTTCTCTCAATGATTCCTTAGGCGTGATATGAAGTAAGTGCCCTAGGACGGATGAGTTGGTTTTGAATTAACTCCTTGAATCATATAGAAAGGCTTTAGAATGGTGGTTGGGTGGAGATATTTGGCCGACTATTAACATCGAGGTCTTGAGAGCCGATGAAGGTGAAGTGAGGTGAGTATAGAGCAGCGTCGGAATGCAAGGGCGGGGAAAACGGGAGATACCCGAGAAAACCCGCCGACAAGCGGCATCGTCCGGCACGATTCCCACATGCGAAAATGCGGGAGTGACCCCGTCGGGAATAGAACCCGGTTCGCCCAGGTAAAAGGCGAGTACTCTGACCACTACACCACCGTGGCCCCGGTTTTGGAATGATCAGATTTTTTTTCCTGTAACTGTACTTCTGTTAAAATAACACCCTTTCGCGTGTCGAGACCAATAAACATATGCCTGTACTTGATGTATGCGTCTGGTTATGGGACTGCGGAACCAACGCACATTTCCCATACGTAAGAGAATTCTCTTCTTGGACGTACCGAGCGAGATGGTGCAGTGGGGAACATATGAGTTCGTATTTGGGAGGGCCCGGGTTCGAATCTCGGTCCGGCCATATTTATTGCAGTTTTCGATGTTCTCTCGAAACCACTCCTGGCGAATGCTGGGATGGGCCACAACTACTGTACAGGCCGTGGAGATTCTTTCCCAATTCCCGCTTCTTTGAGTAATTTGGCCTGTGTCTAATGACCTCGCAGTCGAACGAGGCACTAAGTCTGCTCGCCCAACCTACCTACCTATCTCACTGCACNGCCTGTGTCTAATGACCTCGCAGTCGAACGAGGCACTAAGTCTGCTCGCCCAACCTACCTACCTATCTCACTGCACACCTTTCTCTGCTATAACATATTCGCGGTTTCTTCGCACTTTTTGTATCAAACCTTTGAAAAATCATCCCGTGTATGGCGTGCTTGATTGTTTCCTGAATATGTCATGTATCATTATTACCTTTTTACCTTATTTACTGTTTAAATTTAACTTTAACTTATATTGTATCTATAAATTTTAGACTCATGCGGCACTGTGTGCCGACTGTGAATTTAATATTTTAATATAATATTTTATTATTTTAAAATTNGCCTGTGTCTAATGACCTCGCAGTCGAACGAGGCACTAAGTCTGCTCGCCCAACCTACCTACCTATCTCACTGCACGCCTTTATCTGCTATAACATATTCACGGTTTCTTCGCACGTTTTGTATCAAACCTTTGAAAAATCATCCCATGTATGGCGTGCTTGATTGTTTCCTGAATATGTCATGTATCATTATTACCTTTTTTACCTTATTTACGGTTTAAATTTAACTTTAACTTATATNCTTTTTTACCTTATTTACGGTTTAAATTTAACTTTAACTTATATTGTATCTATAAATTAAAATATTTAATCTATAATAATTATAAATGAAATATTATAATTAGATATTAATGTGAATACAGAGAGAAAATAGGTACCTACGTTGGTAATGCCTAGTAAGAAATTGTTCTTATGCAAGATATTATTTTCTGAGTGCGCACAAATTCGGTGCGTTGTCCCTTTGCTGTAATTTTTTATCCACTGAGAGAACAGTCAACAAAATATTTGTTTGTGTAGGGCCGAAAATATATTTTGTTACCACAACAAACTGTTTTGTTGAGTACACAAAACTTGAAAAGCAACAAAATTAATTTTGTTCATCTAACAAAATACGCGCCTGAATCAACAAAATCTCAGTGTTGGGCCAAAATAAATTAGACCGTCAACAAAATATTCTTTTCCATCAACTGTATATATTTCTTTGGCCAGTCATTAGCTTTCCTTCGTTCGAAAATACAGCTTGATAAATTGTTCGTATTTTCTGTGACATTTAGTATTAACAATGGTTGTTAGTGAATTTATTGATGCTTAATATTGGTATAAACATTCTAATAAAACAAGTCCAACAGGAGAGTAAAAAGTAAAGCTGTAAAACGTGAAATATTTATATTCGAACTTTATCCAGTATTTGAAATGTATGTATTTAAAAACATTTCTAATTCGCCGGTTGTCACTTAACCCGAGTTGCTAAGGCGTAGCGCTCGGGCAGCTGATCTTGGTTCGAGTCTCGGTCTGGCTAAAAATACCATTTATATTAACAGAAACTCTTTAATGTAGCTTACGTAGAGCCAAACAATTGTTTAGTTGCACCGACCAAGTAAGAAGAACAAGATAATTTGGTTTCAACAATAAAATATTTAATTGCCCTTATACGAACGACTAATTTTGTTGCGCCAAACCAACTTTTTTTTATTAAACCAAGCCTTTTTCTCGGCGTGGACTTGGTTAAAGCTTTGTTTGCACGAGGCGGAGGACTGACCTGAAATCAAAACCTCAGCAGGTCCTCAGNAGCGCTCGGGCAGCTGATCTTGGTTCGAGTCTCGGTCTGGCTAAAAATACCATTTATATTAACAGAAACTCTTTAAAGTAGCTTACGTAGAGCCAAACAATTGTTTAGTTGCACCGACCAAGTAAGAAGAACAAGATAATTTGGTTTCAACAATAAAATATTTAATTTCCCTTATACGAACGACTAATTTTGTTGCACCAAACCAACTTTTTTTTTATTAAACCAAGCCTTTTTCTCAGCGTGGACTTGGTTAAAGCTTTGTTTGCACGAGGCGGAGGACTGACCTGAAATCAAAACCTCAGCAGGTCCTCAGAAAAGTTGGAGGTAACCGCGAATGAACTTATAGAAAGACGAGGGTTAACGAGGTCTGGGTCAGCGCTGCTCAGCGAAGTATTGAAAGTCGGCGAGCGAGAAATGAAATGCAGATGGAGCAGCTGCGTCATGCGTGGGTGGGAGAAAGGGGAATACCGCGAGAGAAAAAACCCCCGCCGGCAACGGCAACGTCCGCCGCGTTTCCCACGTGCGCTAATCGAGGCACGACTCCACCGAAGGTCGAACCGGTATCGCCGCGCCGAGAGGCCGGCCTGTTAATCAAACGGCCAGAAAAAAACCCCCCGCAACCACGTGCAACTGAATTTATAGCCGGTAGTTTATCTCTCAGGGTCGCTTTCCAGTCGGATATTCGCTCTTGTTGCCCTTGAACGCAACAGGTCGTCTCTTCGAGCCAAGAAACGACCTGAACATTATCTCTATTTGCGCCCACACGCCTCACCTCTAATAAGCGGCAACCATTTTTTTTTTTCAAGTAGGGCTGTCATTCAGAAATTGCGCGTTTTTGTCACCACGCATGTGCGATTTCATTCGTGCCAGGAATAATTCCCACCTGCACAGTTCTCTTGAAATTTTGATTAGAATGTTCCATTTCTTTCAGTTGCAAATAAACAAGAACATTTCGACATGAAAATGTATATTGGCCCTACGTAACGTCACAGTGCAGTTAATGAATATTTAGTAACTTACTAAAAGTTGGAGCGATTTGGGGTGGGGGTGGGGGGGCAGAAGGTGAGGGTTGCTC
>NQII01001837.1:11750-22438 GCA_002778355.1 Clitarchus hookeri | reverse complement strand
ACTTACTAATGGCCACCTATAATGTATGTAGGGGTCTAAGGGTTCCTCCCACGGGAAATATTTAATTTCAAATGTTACAATTTAGCTGTGGTTAAGCTTATTTATGACAAAATCATTTGTGTTCCTGAAACTTTTTTTATATTTGAGCCAAAATGTGAGAATGGGCATATAAATACATTCGGCAAACTTCAGCATTTTATTTAGCTGGAACATATTATAATTATGCTCTATCAAAATTAAAATGACCTCTTTACATATTTTCCTCATGCAAGACCAGCGAGGTATGGAAATTACTTTCCAATCCGACAACCGGCGAGGGGGAATATCGTCCAGCCCCCCCCCTCCCCTTGTGTACGTTCCTGGTTTGTCAGGGCTATGAAGCCACAAATGGTTACAATGTTTTGACATTTATTGAACTTGCACGTTTAGATGAGACATCTGAGATTTAGCCAGGCGTAGTTTACAACACCAAAGTATGTTACTTGGAGGCCGCGGTGGTGGGTGAGCGGTTAGACTGCTCGCCTTACATCAAGGTAAACCGGGTTCAAACCCCCTGCCGGATCACTCCCGGATTTTCGGAATTGACAATGCCGCTGGTCGGCGGGTTTTCTCGGGGATCTCCCGTTTCCCCCGCCCTTGCATTCCGGTGCTGCTCCATTCTCATCTCATTTCACCCACATTGGCTCTCAATACCTAGTTGTTAAGAGCCACCCAATTATCTCAACTCAACTCAACTGAATTAATTGTAACTTTCGTCTGCGTAATGCACAAGAAGAACTGAACATACCAAATGACGTAAAACTAATACAAACAATTGGAATTTTCTTACATATTTTTAGTTAGCGTGTTTGTCACGAGGCGGGACACTTAACCCCCCACTCAGAAGGTCGTGGGTTCCATTCCAGCTTACTGCACTAGGATTCAATTTTCCTATAAGACTTTCAATTCCCCCTTCGGATGAACCTGTAATTATCCGCCCTTAGCTGTTGTACGTAAATTGATGAAGTATAAAATTATCGGAAACAACACAAGCAAAATTGTATAAATTTTACAATAGAAGTTTACACATATGTGCGATGTCTTGCAAATGTAGATTTTTGTACTATGCCACTTATCGTACTGTGGTTTCCATTCAAGATTTGGCATGCGCAGCCGTAAAAAAAGTCTTTGAAATTTGAAGTACACGTCCTTGAAAACCACGTCAAAATGGATTTAAGTATCATCGAAGGCCATAAACGTTCACAGGCATCATGGGATGAGTACCATTCTCAGTGGTGAAATTCTATAAATACTGCTGTTGAGCACCTTTCAGCTCATTATTGTATGTTTATTTAAACACTAGTGAATCTTAAGTGTTTATAAGAAATGAACTTCATAAAGTTAAATATCTTTCAGCTGAATAGCTTGTGTACACTTGTTGCCTAACTCCTAATCTTAGTCTGGATTTCAGAAAATGAGGAGGGGGCGAGGAAACATCAAAATTCAAGGAAAACGTTCTGATGTAAACATATCTGTGTTAATTTGACCAATTTCCACGGAAGCAACACTTAACTAAAATTTACTTGTGGAATGTAATTTATAATATACCTGGAACTTATTATTTATAAGAGTGAATATTATTTACATATATTTAATTATTTGTGGTTACTGCTTGTGCAATAGTTTTGAAAAAACTCGTGATATTTTGTAGATGGGGATGCCGATTCCAACATTAAGCGTTTGCGTGAATAAATGTGAAAAAGGTTAAATAAAGCTGGTTCAATAACCTCTTCCAAGAAATAAAACATGATGGTGAACAGTTCGTTAAATTAAGAGGATACTGTCTCCCAATTAAAATAATTCATTGCACACGATTTCACGATACCTTCATAACCTAAATCCAAGATGTGAATACTGTTTCCCGTCAAAAAAACTGCCGCTGTGCTCTGATTGGCTACTTCGTCTTTACTTGTACTTAAGATATAAAATATAACTATATCTTAAGTCAAGCCAAGAACGCACACGACCCGTACACTGTAGCCACAAACCAATACCCTTGAACACATTGATTCATATTCTAAGCACACTGCTTAAGGTTTCTGTTAAGTCAATCGTAAACCCATTTTAAAAACCTGTGATGCCGAAAAGATAAAAAAAAAAAAACAACATATAATACAAATTTAGATATATTTTTGGGATATTCCACAAAGTAAGTACTAGAGTGTGGTCCCCTGAGAGCTCGCCACATTTGTCTTGTCGTGTCGGAGTGGCGCTGCGATCACGTGAAAGAGCACATGATCCAGCGCGGAACAGTGATCACGAACGCGTGAGTTCACTATTTGACGATGATCAACTCTTAGGAAGTTGCAATTGATATGAGCTCACCCATGCAGGCAGACGAAATTCTAGATTTTATTTTATGTACAAAGAGTGGATGAGAGATATTTGGGCGGCTTTTAACATCGAGATCTTGAGAACCAATGGTGGCGAAGTGAGGTATGGAGCAAGGGAAGGGGGGGGGGACGGGAGATCCCCAAGAAAACCCGCCGACTAGCTGCATCGTCCGGCACGGTTCCCACTTGCGAACATCTGGGGGCGGCCCCGCCGGGAATCTAACCTGGTTATAGATGGGAAGCAAGTAGTCTGACCCCTACACCACCACGGGCCCTTTTATGTACAAATAATTTTTTGTCTTAATTATTGTGACCTATGCCAAGCCAGCATTCTGGTTAAGGCCACGGGCTACGAATTAAATCGTTTCCGCAAGCCAACTTTTAATTCCGAGCCTTTGAAATGCAGGTTGGCGGTGTGAACCAGCACAATCGACGGCTATAGAAAAGAAAAGGGGCTGTAATTCAAAAGTAGGAACACAAGATGTGCTGCAAAAAGAGCACTTTGGCATCACGAACTACCACTCCCTCCTCCGTGTTTCAACGGAACGCTTACTTGAATAGGCGTGCCTGTCGCAGTCGAATTTGGTTCTCCAGTCCCCGACCTGCCTCAACGTGTCACTTCTTGCCGCGAGAACGACACGCCACAGCTCGAAGCCAAGGGAAAGAGTAGGAAAAAAAAGTGCGCGGAAAAGAGGCATAAAAATAGGCGTTATTATCAACAAGAGTGGGTTTCAAGAAAGAGAGGGGCCCCGGCGGTGAGGAGGAATGAAAAAGGACACACAGGAGGGGGGAAAAAGAAGAGGAAGAAGAGGAGCAAAAAAAATCTTTACCCTGGTGAGATGGAAGTGTGGTGATTACGTTGTTTAAAATACAAGACGTTTAAACAGAGGAGCAGTGAAACACACTGAGTTATGTATACACTTGTAACGACAATGGCAGCTCCACTGCGGCGGTCGAAAACCTGCTATGTCACACGGATCATGAAGTGTGCATTTAAAGACACCTCGCGTGTATTTAGCCCAGTGGCAAACAATATTTATAAACTAACACTAGCAGTGACGCAACTTTCAGCGTTGCTGATATAAATAAGTTACTGAAATGTCACCTAAAGTAAAACTTTATCGAGTTGCTATTCATACTGAAGTCTGGCTGTGCATGCACGGGTTACGACATATTTTGCCTGAGTAAAAATTTACGTGGCGATGGAATGCGTGTTTGGCTGCAGCTAGCGCGTTATACGATATAAACTTCTGAAAAAAAAAAATGTTTGAAATCATAGTGACACTCATAAAACGATGTATGTATTTCTGTAGGAACGATTCTTAGCTTAGACTAATTTCAGCCAAATGTTCTTTTTTCATGTCAGAAATACCTGCACAGTAATTTCACTATGCTATTAACGTATTGCTTGTCATAATTATTGTAAATATTGCTCCACTGAAGTTTTTTTTTCCCTCATTTGCATACAAAATCATATATAGGGCAATAAACGTGTTTCGCGATAATATATTTTTACATTTTCATGCATTACGTGCTGAACAATAGAACTAGGTGAGACAGGACTGAACATAATNTCCCTCATTTGCATACAAAATCATATATAGGGCAATAAACGTGTTACGCGATAATATATTTTTACATTTTCATGCATTACGTGCTGAACAATAGAACTAGGTGAGACAGGACTGAACATAATTTTTGGGTAGAAAATTGAAAAGATAAAAGTTAAGGAGCTCAAGGAACATTTTCTCGGGATAGGGATCGGAAAGTACGTGGGGATAGGAACAGTGCCATAGTAGGAAGGGATTGAGCACATAACCTATAGATAGAGACAAGATTATATAGTGAATAGCGATAAAACCGAAATAACACCGAAATCCATGTCTATACTTATACAAGACGCCTGAGGGGCGTATCCCAGTTCGTAAGGGATGGAGGTCCTGATAAAATTTAAATAACTAAACTTGATTTTAATTTATTCACACTCGTATTATTTACAACATAATCTATCGATCTCCACTATTACTCTTTTTATTTCCTAGTGAGCGCAGTATTCAATTTCTATCTCAACCCTAGTTAAAGTCCTTCTCAATGTCTCGGTTTGGTTATTGCCAATTCACTCACATTCATCATTAAAACATGTTCAGTCCGTCAGTAGCCGTCATTTGTAATGTCTTGCACTCACGCATCCAGTCAAGTAGTCCAGCCTGCCAATCGCACCCTTCGTTACAACTGATGCTTGCAGTCGCAGATTTCCCTCCCGCTGGTCACGTCTATCGCCGCTCGTTTCTCGCTAGAACTCCAGACACTCAACTCCCGGCTCGGAGGCTTGACGCGCTCTTATAGCCACTGGCCTTGACCTGGAAGGTTCACCGCACCCCGAGTCGCGCTGAGAGAAACTCGGCCATGCATCCAGAACATTATTCATGTGAACGCGGGAAATCAATATGCTGAAGGTCAGGAGCGTGCAGTCGCTAAAAGCTTACCAAGACACCAGGCGGAAGAACGCGCAGCGGCACTCTTTGTAACTATACTATATCTTTTTAGGAAATAGTAATCCTGCATATGTTGGGCCTCTTCTTCACCTGCCCTTGACTCATTGCTGCTTTTAAACAAATTTTACAACAGTATTTCAACATTAGTTAACTTTTTTTTCACCACAAAATAAAATAATTTTCAGAGCAGCAATTTTTTATTCCAACTGGCCTCGTTGAAGCCTGGTCTGAGAAGGAAACTGCGGGCTAGCAACAAACTTCCCAGGTTTCGGCGCAAATCCACGTATCCAATCACAGCCGCCATCCGACCTGGAGCTGTCTGAGATGTGGATAACGCGAATATGTCAATGACGTTTACCTGTCAAAATCACGTGATAGCTTCTGACGTAATCTGTGTTTTGTTTACACGCGCGCTTCCCAGACGTCACACGTGCACTCACCTCTGGTGCTCGCGCTCCCGCTAAATACACTTCAAAACATCACAAGACATATTTAAACAGGCTGTTTTTTAAAACCAAATAAACACTTATTATGCATACCACTTCCATTTGCCAGTTCTCTCTTAGTAAATAAACAATGTTTATTTTTACCGCGACGTCTCCATAATCATAACGTATGTCATAACAAAACTTTGAGAAAGACGGCAAAAAAAAAAAAATGTAAACAAACAATACTTTTCTACAAAAAACACACAAATATTTACATTGCCCTTCAAAATATGAAAATATACTTAAAAAACACGTAACGTAATAAATAAACAATCTGAATCATTACAGTATTACAAATTCTAAGAGAATATATGAGTAATTCATTTATGTTAACTATACAGAGCATTTTCAAAAAATGAAAACAATAGCACTAACTTAATTTTTTAAAAACTAAATTGAGTTAACAACAAAACCATTCAATCTTGTCCCTATATATATATAACATGAGTCAGACAGCAACTGCGTGAAGAAACATGTTCCGCGATGAAATATAAACCCTCTACGCATTTTTGATGTCCCAGTAAAATTGTACTCTCACAACAATACTAAAAACTGCATGCTAAAAGAATCCTAGCAACACCGCAAGTAAAAAACTATATATTTATAACAAGCATTCAGATATACACTACGCAACCAAAAAATTGCCGGATATCGCAAACAGTTCCAAAAACATCAGCCATTTACCTGATATGGTGCCGGTCTTCGCTTTGTTATTATTACAGCGTAAACTTAAGTTATGTAAAACATTTTAACCTCAATATTTGTTATTGTGATTTTCAATTAATTTTATATAGTTTTATGTTTCTTGGAATTTTTTCCTAACAATGTAATATAATGAATTTTATATATGTAAACATAGAAATATCAAATAGGAATATCAGATAGAAATACACGTGTTTATATATAGAATAAAATTAAAATAATTTAAATTTTTGTGTGTATACCTACAGGCATATTAAAGTAATATATTATGTATTCATATGTGATGATATCTGTGTGTTTTATTCTGGGGCGAACGAGCATATGGGTTTTCTCATAGTGCTTACATATATTTTTATATTTAAATTTATAGCAGAAAGCATTCTGTGAGCGTCATCCGGGTTCCTTAGAAGAGCAGTACCAGAAATATTCCTCCAGTTAGATGGATCGTTCATAATGTGTTTCGTGAAATGATTCGAGAGGGCAAGATCGTAAAATGGATGAATGGTTAGTGAAAAGTTTTGCGAAATGCTTCGCAAACGGGGAGACATGCTTCTGGGCATCGAAGATGTTGGCGAGTGTGTCGCTGGTTCGAGTACCGATCAGATGGCGCTACATCGATGGACATGGGCATTCCCGCGAGTATGCGGTATCGATGGTTAGTTATCCAGCATCTGTTCGTTTAGCTCGAGAATTCGTCGAGCAAAAGCTTGTCAAACAGCATCGGCCATGCCCCATATGACATGGTTGATTCCCAACACGACATTCAATGAACGCAATGAACTATTTGCAGTAGTTATAAATAGTATATTCTGGGGCACCTGACTGCTGTGCCACGGTGCCACACGGTGGCCATCTTGGATGACGTCACACCGAAACCTCCTGCTCTGCCATTCCTTGTCAGCAGCGACCATCTTGGATTTCCCTTTTTCCCCGTAAAATTTCCCTTTTTCCCTCCAGCTCTATCATTCCACCTCAACTCTTCATAATCTTGCATTCCGATTAGTTTTCTCCCGCCCTGACATTCCGGTGTTATTTCTTTCTCACGCTATGCCATTCATTTCTGCCTCTCTCTCTCTCATCTGTTCTATACCTTGCGGAGAGGGGTCCTCATATTCCTTCTGGTCTCCTTTATTTTCTCTCTTGTGTCTTTTTTCCACATGCTCTGGCATTCCTTCCTGTCTCTCTCTCTCGTCCGTTCTATCCCTTGGAAGTTTTATCTTCCTCCCAGTTTCCTTTATTTCCTCTCTTGTCCGTTCCTCTCTCTCTTGCTTTTCGTGTCCTCCATCTTGGATGTCGTCATTATCGTCGTCGTCTGCTGTAGGCGGCCATCTTGAATTCCTGCCACAAGTTGTCTGCAGTAGGCGCCCATATTTGGTTACCGCATCCGCCACCAGAGTGTGCTAAGCCATCTTTAATTCCTGCGCCCGCCACCAGTCGGCTGCTGTAGGCGGCGATCTTTGATGCTTGCATCTGCCACCATTGTTTGAAGGTCTACAGTTCATAGCTAGGAGCTCTAGTATCGCGGCCATTTTATGCATGTGTGTTGGTTCACCCGTCGCCTGCAGCGGCGCATTATCATCGGGGAGGTGAGTTCAAACGGTGGCCACCAGGAGCACTGATAATTTTTTTGTTGTTTATGAACTCAAAAAATGCAGGAGGCCCGCAGTTTCGATCTGAACACCCTTCGGTAGCCAGTTCGGTGTCTTAGACCGCACGACCACCATTGCATGGGAAGTATTAGGAGGGGAAAAATAGTAAATACAGGTATCGGCCTTTGCATTATGTAGGTTCACATGCGCACCTGACTGCTGGCTGTGGAGTCATTGCATAGTTATGATAAGAAATATAGTAAATACTCACATCAGTCTACACACACTCCAGACAAAAAAAAATCGCCATCATCGTGCGCATGTACACACGTCTTGTATGTGTAAAATATATATACAAATTAATAGCATGCAAAAAACATTTGGGCAGTCGCATCTCTACATAAAAGTTATATGCATTCATACAGAGCCAATTGCGCAGCAACGTACATGTACCTCGATCATTAAAATCGGAAAAAATGGTTCGCCAAAAATTAGGGTTTAAATTTCACAGAAGATTCCCTTAACTAACTCAATATGCAGTTTTCTTTTTTCTCGTCTTAAGTTTGCCTAGATTGTGCAATCAAGATAGCCTATTGCTATAGTATTCGAGGGTGCTCGTTCGATTGAAATGCGTATGGTGAGTGTGGTGTTAGCTGTTTCCCAGTTAGGTCAAAACATTTTGGTTAATTTTAGGCTTTTATCGATTTCTCTTGTAACTTTCCTATTTAATCTGATCCGTATATATTTTATATTATAGAGAATTTTAAGGAAATCCAACAATATGTCAAATATATAAATCGTATAAATGGTTCGCGAGAAATGAGGGTTTAAATTTCACTGAAGTTTCTCCCTCTAACTCCTAAAATCATTATTTAGTTTTTCCTTTTTTCGCGTCTAAATTTTGCTACACGGTGCAATAAAGGTAGCATATTTCTAAAGCTTTCGCAGGTGATCTTTCAATTGAAATTAGTCTGGTGAGAGTGGTGCTAGCCGTTTCTGAGTTAGGTATGTTTATTAGGGTTATTACGACAGTATATTACAATGCCAAAATATGGACTGTAAGAGGTTATACAAATTCTATTAGGATAGTTTGAACCCAATATTAACCTTGTTTTTTAAAATAAATTTTCCGGGCCAAAATTTTTTTCCCGCAGGGGGGCCCCTTGGTTAATTTTTTATATATCTTAAAACTTTCTCATCTAATCGGATTTGTTTGAAATCTCATATTGTAGAGAATTTAAATGGGAATCCAACGAAACGTTGATCAATAAATTAGGATAAGTGGCTCACGAGAAATAAGGGTTTAAAGTTCACAAAAATTCCCTCCAGAACTAATTATTTAGTTTTCCTTTTTTCTCTTCTTCATTTTGCCAGGATTGTGCAATATAGATAGCCTACTCCTAAAGTTTTCAGGGGTGCTCTTTCGATTGAAATTAATTCTGGCGAGTGTGGTGTTAGCAGTTTCTGAGTTAAGTAGAAACATTTAATTAATGTTTGGCTTTTTTGATTTCTCTTACAACTTTCTTTCTTAATCTGATTCGTTTATATTTTATTTTATTGAGAATTTTAAGGGGAATCCAACGATATGTTGAACATATAAATCGGATAACTGGTTCGCGAGAAATAAGGGTTTAAATTTCACTGAAGATTCCCTCCAGGAACTCATTATTTAGTTGTCGCTGCAAATAAAAATGTTTGATGTTGTCTTGTCTACACCGACTTACAAAAACTACTAATAGAGTTACAGTATGTCACAATGAGCACAACAAGACGCGATAATGGTGCATCGCATCTCTTTTGACCATGTAGTTTTGACAGTTGGTGCTACTGGCTACGGGCGAGTCAGTGTTGGAGACTGCGCAGAAGTCTTCTGCGCATGTACTTAACATTCACCCACCCCACACTAATACAACTGTCAAAGTCACATGGTTAACACAAATAAACGTGTTTGTTTAATTTAATTTTAAAAAAAATCCATTTCATATGAATAAAATATTTTTACCAGTTTGAATTTAATCGAATTGCATTTAAAAAAATTTGTCAGGATAAGTATACAAACATCTCAAATTACTTGTTTGTACAAGGCGTGTTCTAAAAAAGCAGTCCAAAGTTAGGAGACGGAGCGGCTACCACGCACCTTAGGCGTGCGCTCTACGGTCAGTTCACATGATGCGTTCGTTCCAGATGAAACAGTGCAGCAAGTGACACACTCTTCTTCCCCCGCGGTCAGATGCTGGCCTCCGTATTGAACGCGCGCCGGTTAGGGAGCAGCAGGCCGGCCCGCCGCGTCAAACTGTTCCCCTGTCGGCGACGACCGCCACGCCCACAGATGAACCACAGCTTGACACATCGCCGCGCTCGCACGCCAACACATCAATCTTTGCCGCCTCGGACGGGGAATTGCGAGTCTGTGCAACAGTGGAACACGGCGTGAGAGATTCCTTCGCTCGCGTCGAGCTGCTCTGGCTGTCGTGCAAGCTCGGCAAAGGTCGGGTGCGCTCGGCTTCCTCCGCCGAAAGTAAACAAGCAACTTCAACTGACCGAGGTTATATTCACAAAGTAAAGATGTAGTAAACCAATTTTCGTCTTCTGCGCACGTCCATATAACATTATCATTAAATTTGCGTGTTTCAACAATGATGCGATGTTTATTTCGATTCGGTTATAACTTCAAAGTTGAGAGCCAGGACTCGAAGGAGTGATAGAGCAGGTGCGTACCAAGTTTAAGGGGCCGTGATGGTGTAATGGGTAGAATACTCACCTCTCACCTAGGCGAACCTGGTTCGATTCCCGGTGGGGTCGCTCCCAGATTTTCGCATGTGGAAAACGTGCCAGACGATGCCGCTGGTTGGCAGGTTTTCTCGGGGATCTCCAGTTACCCCCGTCCTTGCATTTCGGCGCTGCTCCATACTCACCTAACTTCACCCTCATCGGTTCTCAGCATCTCAATGTTAAGAGCCTCTGAAATCTCTCCACCCCACTCTCCACCAAGTTTGATTCAAATTAGTGAGTTGGTTAAAGTAATTGTTACTGGTTGTGGAC
>NQII01001837.1:0-11731 GCA_002778355.1 Clitarchus hookeri | reverse complement strand
TTCACACGTTGGCCACAAGTATGCAAAACTATTCACTAAACATGATAGGTGTTAACGTACGAGGAAACGAAGATGATAGCTCTGATGTAGTTGGTTATATATTCTACTTCCCTAAATTGATTTCCATCCGCGGCTGTTAGGTAGAGAATTAATGCACGTTAGCACAGAAATTTTTCAGGAAATGACTTACCTCAAATGTTTCCCTTCTGCATCCTTCCTGCAGGCAGTTGTCTATCAGTACATTTTTTTATATTTATTGTTATTTTAATAATCGCCAGGGAATAAGTTGTATTTTTTTGCATGCAAAAGACGCCATAGCATGCACATAACGCCATATCATGCAAAATGACGGATGTTAGTAAAAATTCTGATAATTCGAGATAATTATATATCGGTCTGGTAGAAGGTTTCTTTGGAAGTTTTACTATGAACTGTTGTGCTATGGTGCTTTAATTTCTTCACGCCTGAAGTCGGTCTTTGGACTCCAACAGCCTAAGATCTCAGTTGACCAACACACTTCAAGAGGTCGGTCCTTGATGCAAAGTGTCGGACCAAGCTACTGGGGTAAATACTTCTTTTCTAGTAGCGAGTATACAAGCGACGTGAGAATGTACTAGCGTTACTCTATGTAGATGATCTTAAGAGGAGTATTCACTGAAACATTTTCTGTGAAATCGTTGTTTACGCGAATACAGCTTATCTCGGTAAAGGAATATTCTGGAAATACGACTGTTTGCCAGAAAAAGTAAAAAACCTTTATCTATACCCCATTTTTTTGGTACTTTTATCATGTTAGATGTATCCACAGAGAGAAAAATTCATGAAAATGGTCAAATATAGCATTTTGAAATCTTGTCTATGCAATTTTCTTAAGCGATAAGAGAAAAGTGCGACAATACGGGCGTAGTTTAATCTGCGGGCTTTCATCACGTGTAATAAAGTCGCACTGTTACAGATATAATTAGCAACGTTCAGCGCCACGACGGAAACACTGCGCGCTTTGCGCGTAGGGGCGATGAGGCGCTAGGGGCGTGTGTTAGTGTCTACCGTATCGCTCCCTCGTTTCTTAACCTCGAACGCGCAGCTACATACTCCTGTTAAGAAGTTTCAGCCCCCGCCATCTTGGTTTATGATTTTATTTTTAACTGTACGTTTTACTTAAACTTGTTTAACAAGATTTTTCGCACGTCCCAGCATTAATTATAACTTCTCAAAATTAATAGAGTTGTTACAGCTTCGCTGCCTTTATTAATTTGTAACTCGTAACTGTAGGGAAGAAATAAGTGATTTTTCCTTCGCGGGCGGTTACAAAATTATACAGGAGGAGTATAAAAGAATACCCCAACTTTGAAGATCTATCATATCAAAACCAAACCACCTACAACCTTGATTGACCAATCAAATGAACCGTGGAACCGTGAAGATTGTTTACCATACATCCATAAATGTTCAATGTGACCACCATGAGCAGCCCGAACGACATCTACGCGTTAATCAAACTCGTTACACACTCTTGTCAGCATGTCCGGTGTTACGGTTTGGATGGCGTCCGTAATTCTCGTTTTGAGCCGGCAATAGTGGACAAAACACGTGATCCTTTATGTACCCCCATAGAAAAAATTCGCACGGGGTAAGATCCGGGCTTCTTGGTGGCCAGTGATGAAGAGCCTGGTCACCAGCTGCTCCTCGACCAATCCAGCGTTGCGGCAACGTCTCGTTCAGGTATCCGCGAACAGATAGATGCCAATGGGGTGGCGCACCATCCTGCTGGAAAATGAAGTCCCCCGCCGCCTCTTCTAACCGAGGATACAACCACTGTGTATGCATGTCCAAATAAGGGATTCCAGTAACAGTGGGCTCGTGAAAAAATAAAGGGCCGAAAACAGTGTCTTCAGATACAGCGCAAAACACGTTCACTTTGGGGGAAGCGCGCTCGTGTTCGGTGGTTTAATGTGGAGGCTCCTGACCCCATATCCGCACGTTGTGTCGGTTCACCTTACCATTTGTATGGAACGTCGCTTCATCAATAAAAACCAGCTTAGACGTGAAGGAATCGTCTACCTTGTTCTGGGCAAGGAAAAATCAGACCGTCCCCTTCACATTGACGTGTTGAATGCGAGCTCGCTACCTCTCTCGCCCTCAAACCGAGAGTTACGGACGCCATCCAAACCGTAATACCGGATATGCTGACAAGAGTGACGAACGAGTTTGATTATCGCGTAGATGTCGTTCGGGCCGCTCATGGTGGTCACATTGAACATTTACGGATGTATGGTAAACAAATTTCACGGTTCCACTGTTCATTTGATTGGTCAATCAAGGGTGTAAGGTTGTTTGGTTTTGATATTATAGAACTTCAAAGTTGGGGTATTCTTTTATACTCAGCCTGTACTACTCACAGCAGTACAGCAATGCCGACTACACAAAATTCATGAAACAATGCCCAGTATCCTGTCGATACGTAAAACTTAATACAAAATTCAACATGGCGAACGCTATAGACAAAGGGTCATCCGATCAGGGAGATGATGAGGTTATACGTGTGTGATTGCAGCAAGATTTTATTTGTCAAAAGAATTTTCGTTGCGATCACGGCAGCATTTTAAATATACTTGTCGGTACGCTGGCCCCAGGTATTTTTTGAAACACCTATCTGTTTACTTGTGCCGCGGTTATTAAAAGTCCAACCCTGAAGAGTGTAGATTTTTCTATTTGTTACACTACGCTGACGATAGAAGGTTTTCGCATTTATACGTAATTTTCTTCTGGCTATCTAAATAGCCGTTGGGTGTTTGCAAACCCCAGCGTAATTCCATTTTCTTCGCCACCATAAAGCTCAAGGGATAAATTAGAATTAAAGTTCNGGTGTTTGCAAACCCCAGCGTAATTCCATTTTCTTCGCCACCATAAAGCTCAAGGGATAAATTAGAATTAAAGTTCATCCCTCCCTTCGGGGTTGACTAGTGGTTTACTAAGCACTTGAGGAACTAAATGACGGTGCCTGTCTCGCACCTTTTCAATTATTTTATTTGTTTTCATTAAAACTAAAAAAATGAACGAGTCTAGTGTCACCGATTAACACTTCCAGGCTGGTACATATTTCATGGCATCGGAGAACAGCTGTAAGCGAGTCGCATGCGTCCAGAACTTTAAAGCACCAGGGACCCTATTCTGCAACTTTTTACTGTCTGTATACAAAGGAATTCACAGTATACAGTCTATTCGCGGTCCCGTGTATGACGTGCTTGGTTGTCTCCTGAATGTCATGCACCACAAGCGTTTTATACCTGTGTTAACATTAAAGTACTTTATTTTTGGTTAAACTGAACTTTTACTTAAATTTTATCTATTAATCATAATATTTAATTTACAATTATTATGAATAAAAAAGAGAGAAAATCGGTGTGTATGTAATACGTAATAAGAAATAGTTCTTATGCAAAATATTATGAAACTGAGTGCGTTGTCACTTTGGTGTAATTTTCTAGACTTGGTTATGCTTTGTTAGCACGAGGCGGAGGAATATCCTGGAAGTAGAACTTTAGCAGGTCTTCAGAAAAGACTATTATCATATTTATATCACCATGCCGGTCTTTCGAATGAAGTGTTGAGGTTATTCGAGCAAACACACTCTACAGAGAAAAAATACGTTTTAAAATTACTCGTAGAGGATAAATATTATATTTTCTTATATTTCCGCACAAATAAATGGTGTCTGGAATATATTTAAAAAGCAAATTTTATTTTTGCTAGTGATACTCTCAAACATTTCACTCTAACATTACCACGAGATGATGGGCTCGACCACGGGTAAATGCTGCTATCTCGTGATGCTCAAACTGAACTAGGCCCATTTGAAAATTTGAATCCTAGAGAGAAGTAAATTTATTTTATAATTGTTGTACAGAAATTTATTGAGAAATAAATTCCATTTATAATTGAAAATTCAGTATATTAACAAAATATGTGGCACAAGACACTCTGCAATAACGGAACACAACCCGCAGCGTTGCCAAACCTATAAGATGTCACAAAGAAAGTCATACAGAGATGCCTTTCATAATACCACATAGAAAAAGCTACGAGTAACTGTCGTTTTAGCCTTCTTTATCACAAAGGTGTTCGCAATTACTATCTTTAAGCGTTAAATTGNTTGCCAAACCTATAAGATGTCACAAAGAAAGTCATACAGAGATGCCTTACATAATACCACATAGAAAAAGCTACGAGTAACTGTCGTTTTAGCCTTCTTTATCACAAAGGTGTTCGCAATGGCTATCTTTAAGCGTTAAATTGACAGAATAGGGCCCCAGTTCTGCATGTCTCTGTTTGTTCCAATAACCGTCGTTTTACTGGTCCAGACTTCTCTGATCACGCTTGCTGTACTCTAGAGCTAATGAAGCGGCTAGTTCACTAAGTCCCTATTATAGGTAACTACTTATGTAACGCAATTTACAATCTACCGGACTGTTCAGAGTAGTTTATAGAAGTTTTTCTATTTTACTTAAGACACTTATCACAGTTTTGTTAAAGTGTTCGAGTAACNGACAGAATAGGGCCCCAGTTCTGCATGTCTCTGTTTGTTCCAATAACCGTCGTTTTACTGGTCCAGACTTCTCTGAGTACGCTTGCTGTACTCTAGAGCTAATGAAGCGGCTAGTTCACTAAGTCCCTATTATAGGTAACTACTTATGTAACGCAATTTACAATCTACCGGATTCTTCAGAGTAGTTTATAGAAGTTTTTCTATTTTACTTAAGACACTTATCACAGTTTTGTTAAAGTGTTCGAGTAACATCCTCGCAAACACAGACCGAACAACGAAAATGTATTCGTGCAAATGTTATCTTCAGGTACAAAATAATATTCATAACCGTACAGCGACAAGCCATACCCGGGATTAGNCATCCTCGCAAACACAGGCAGAACAACGAAAATGTATTCGTGCAAATGTTATCTTCAGGTACAAAATAATATTCATAACCGTACAGCGACAAGCCATACCCGGGATTAGTCTTCTAAATGTTTACTCATTTCATCAGAAGATTACCACTTTTAATTTATAAAGCTTCTCTTCAAGCTGCTGCTCGCGCATACATATATGACACTCAGTGTGATGTTGTCAAACCACAGAAGTCTAATTAAATATAACTAGTGTTTGATTTGATGACTGTTTGTTTGGGCTTATAAGGTTTAGTTACTTACATCGCCGGAACCAAGAATGTATATCAGTACAGTAAATGCGGAGCTTATTAAAAACCCACTAGAGTAACTATCGAAGTGTCAGTGTATCTTTTTGCTACAAAGTACTTCTTATAAAGTTAAACTAATTAGCACAAATATTAATTTTATCATAATTTAAGAGTATTTCTCTTTTGGATGCCTGAGATAGCATGTTGTTCAAAAATTGTCAAGTAGGGCAGCCAAAATAATTATTCTGCTTTTATGCAAGACATTTTTTTACTAATTCTTGTAGCTATACTTGGTACCTAAACGTTTATTATATAAATATCCTTAAGTAATAGTTATCTTAGAATTCCTTAAGTGCGAGAAGGCCGGATCGGCATGGCACACGAATTTCTGAGCGCCTAGTCGGAAACGAAGTGGTTATATGCTATTCACGATAAAGTGAGCACTTTTGAAAGCTCTCTCATTTGGAATAATAGTCAATAAATATATTTTATTTTAGCCTTAGACGTTAATTTCCGAGTGCGGTGGAATATATAAACCGTGTATATTACTCACGTGGCAATACTTATTAAAAAAAAAGGCTGTTAAAGGATAAGACATGGCTGAAAGGAAAAATTAACTAGGGCTTCAAAAGTGCTCCCTTTAACGTGGATAGCCCATGACAACAGGGTTACCGTCATGCAGAGGCTATTAGTGCAGTCCCGGAAATTCCACGAGCTCGTTTGACGGCCAGGCTGAACTCTACTGTTCTGTACACATCCCAGACGCTGCCGTTTGTTGATTGGCTGGCGCCTTCACGACCAGAACTTGATCCCGTGCGCTAGGTTGTGTGGACACGCACCATTGAGCTGGACTTCACAGTGGTCTGTTTTCTCTAGTCTCAGATATTTGTTCGCTGACTGCTACTGCTGCTCTACCGAGTAGCCACTTCTACTCCACACCAGCCGTACTCAACCTTTTTTTTATAGGGGCCACAAATACCGTTCAGTCATAGTGTCGTGGGCCGCAAGTAAAAATTGTTTAGGTGTAAGTAAATAAAAAACTTAATTTTAAAAATTTACCATGTATTTACTTTTTATAAACATAAATATTTTCGGCTTTAACAAAGATAGTTTATTTAAACGTTTTAATGCGATTTTTGATACTGTGAACACTTTTTCAAAACTTTATCAAGATCTGGCTTGTTGCTGCTTGCTAACCTTATCACATCATCCAGATGAGAGTCTGTAAGTTTGTTTCTGTACACATTCTTTGTGTACTTCATTTTTGAAAAAGACGATTCGTACACGTATGTCGACCCAAAGAATGTTAATAGGATTTGAGCACTCCTTTGGACGCTTTTATATTTTCGGGGAATAATGCTCCAAAATTCCACATACTCTTTTTTTTTCTTTTTTCTTTAAACAACATATCTAGGTGGGTGTCGTTTTTAAAATCGATGAATTCATCTAACAACTCTGGGTAATTACAATTCAAAATTGAAGCCAGCTCTGAGATAGTGGTTGTTTCTAAATGCCATGGATTTTCTACAAGCATCAAACATTTTTTAATTTTTCTTAGATCTTGAAACCTTTTATGAAATTCATTTAATAGTGCAGTTATATAATTTGGAATTATAGAGCAGTTTTCCTCAAAAATGTCGATACGGTCCTCTGCTATCTTAATTATAGTTGGAAAATTGTGCAGCTGTTTGTTCTGTAGTTCTTCATGATAAAGTTTTAGCTTTTCCTCAAAAGCAAATACTTTATTCGCCATCTGTGAGACTATGTTATTTTCACCTTGTAAACTCCGATTGAGGCTATTTAGTTTTTCTGTAATATAATATAGAAAGGCTAAAAGACACCACCATCCACCATTTAGTAACTCAAGGTACACTTTATTATTTTGCTCTAAAAACAGTATTATTTCATGGCGTAGAGAAAAAAACCTTTCTAAAACTTTTCCTCTACTAAGCCATCGCACTGAGATATGTAAAAGGACATCATTATACTCGCTTCCCAGTTCTTCCAAAAGACTTTTAAATTTTCTGTGGTTCAATTCTCTTGCTCGTATGTAATTGACAATATTGATAACCGTCTTCATCACAGCTTCAATTTCTGGATTTACAACACGTGCCGCCAAGTTTTCTTGATGGATAATGCAATGAAATGTAATTAAATTTGTTAAATTATATTTTTTCTTAAACAACGTAAGAAATCCATTTTCGGATCCAGTCATTGAAGGACAGCCATCGGTGCAAACACACACGATTTTTTGTATATCAATTTTATTCTGCTCTAAAAAATTGCAAATAGTATCAAGGTAATCTGTGCCTCGGGTTTGACCTTTCATTGGAAGAAATTTCAAAAAACCTTCAAAGATTAAATTATGTTCTGTACAATATCTAACAAACACCGAGCATTGCGATGTTGCTGAAAAGTCGGTACTGGAATCGAAAGCCAAGCTAAAAAACTTGCAGTTTGTAAGGTTTTCTAATAAGTTATCGAAGATGAATTTTGAAATGTCTTCAATACGCCTTATACAGGTTGAATCGGAGAGCTGTAGTTTTTTTATATTAGACAATATTTGTATTTTGTTGCTGAATTTATCAAAAAGTGCATTGGCCCCACTAATAAAGCATTCTTTTACAATTTCTGCATCGGTGAATGGTTTCATATGCTTACCAAGAATGTAACAAATTTGATATGATGCCATGGTTACCGCGGAGTCTTGTGATAATGCCACGGGCATAACATTTTGCTGTTGTTGCAATGGCTTCTTAAAAAAACTCAATTTCTCACTTCTTAAAGACGGTCCAGAAGGAAACGATTCGTGGAACGATTTGTGTTTTGTGTTAAAATGACGAGAAATATTGTATTTCTTTAACATAACACTTTCTCGGCATATCACACAAGTAGCTGCATTGTTTTTGTTAGGAACAACAAAATATTCCGTTTCCCACTTGTCTTGAAACAATCTGTTTTCATCACATATTTTTCTTTTATATTTAGAAGACACTCCTGACATTATTTTGATAAAAAAATTAACTAATTTACACTTAACAAAACCAATTAACTGCGATTACCAGGCGAACTTTGATAATTTGTGTGTGTCATGTAAACAAATTTAAAACAAGTGACGACAAATAAGGCAAGACGTAGGTACAGAAGTGTGAAAGCAAAAGGGGAATTCCCGCCGCTGGCTGTCTCGCTCGCGCAACCCGCAACTCTGAGTTGTGCGAGATAATAAGAGAGATTGCTATATCCCAACACTGCGCGCACCGCGGTAGGGATTTATGTACTTATAGCGCCCATAGTTTCTCTGATGAGCGCGCAATTTAAAATGCTTGGCAATTTGATAACTCCAGGTGGGCCAATCACAAAAGCTCGGCGGGCCGCAGGTTGAGTATAGCGGCTCCAGACCATACACTAAATCAGGGGTAGACAGACTTTACTATTCTGCGCACTTTCCCAACATTGTTTCATGCCATCACTAATACAACTGTCGAAGTCAAATGGTCAACACTGATGGACATGTTTGTTGACTGCTCTTAATTTTTTAACAGACTCACGCTGTTATATTGTCACGCCCCTACTTCTCTTTCAATTCCTTTGACAACGTCATCCCTACAGTTCCCTTACATGAAACAATATGAATAAAATAATTAGACTAATTTGAATGTATCCTAGTTGCATTAAAAATCATTCAGAGGAAGTTTACAAACATCTCAAACCATTTACGTACACAAACGGTGTTATTATCTCAAATTGTATCCAGGTTTTTTTCGATAGTCATGTTGGCAGATAATAACTCCAGTGTCGGAACACGGGAAGATGCTATGCGCAGTTCACATGCGCACTCTACCCCATTTTCCCATTTACGCTCCAGGCCACGTAACATGGGGTTCTGTTCTTGTTTTCTTGCAGATGTGTCAAGTGTCATGACTCAGTCTTTCAGGAACCAACTATTGGCTTGGTGGTTGACCTCCAACCTCCCTCTCGGGAACAGCAAAAGTCTTCCAGCATATGATATCTCGTACATCAATTTGGTTAAGGAAATTAACAGCAACACAAGGACTATTATAAGCTCTTCCGAAGAAATAAATTTCCTAAAGACCACAACCAGGATTACTTGTTAAACCTTGTATACCAAATCTATATAACAAAGAAAGAACATAACTTTCTTGACCTAGAGAAACTTGCTTCACAAAAGTAGTATCACCTTTAGAAACATCAGTACTAAAACTTCCAATGTTCCGGGAAACAGTTCTTGAATGGTATCTCCTCTTATTATGACGTGCAGAACGTATTGCGGGATGTGAATCACTGATTCAGTTCACAAGCACGTCCAAAGGCGCCTATAGCTACACTGGGACTGCGCGAATCGCGGCAGCAATCTGTAACTCTAGGCGCTTGCCGCGCGACGGGGGTTCTTATCTCCATACCACATCCGGTCGAGCTGATAAGGACTTCCGTTTGCGTCACAGTACCCAAGGTCACACTGTTTTCCACAAGGTAAAGGGATTATTTGCGGCGAGTAATTCGATTTCAAGTAAGTTAAATCCAGAGCCCCTCGTGGTGAGAATTTTTATGACGGGGACTCTCTTATAGGAAGCCTGTTTAACGCTGCCGTCGTACGTGGGTTTTCTCCAGGTATTCCCATTTACTCCCCATGTCTTCATTCCTCAGATGCCCCACCCCTTGCCTCATTTCACCTCGTACACTCCCCGGGCTAGGTGGAACTACCAGCCTCCTACCAACATATACGTGAGCACGGGGTGGTCAGGTTATAAAAACGGCTCATTAGAAATGTTTATAAAGCTACTAATATTCTCTAATGTGATTTACAACCCATAAACGCTTAATAAACTGAGTGAGGCTAACGATTTTTTCGTTTAACTTGTTGGTTTCATTGTACTAATGGACGATGGACTTCAATATCCCTGAACGAAACATCGTAGATGCTAGCTAGTCCTGGGCCACACTACATCTTAACCCTTTCAGTTACAGTGTCCTATGTCTGGGACGTTGCGTATTAAGTAGCTTGAATGGTCTGAATTGTACACAGTAGAACATAATACCGTCCAATGAGAAAGGTTCCCTGCGTAAGAGAGAATTAATTCGCTGCTGAGACTATGTTCCGTAGCCTCATAAACCACTGCTGCCAGTAACATAAAGCACAGATAGGCTTCTATTGGTCCCGATGTAAGACAAAGCGTCGTCTAGATATTAGTACACTTCCGAACGAAAGATTTGTTTGTCGCAACGCCTAAAATTATATATTGTTCCTTGACTGAAAGGATTAAGGCTAGGTCTTACACGCCATGTTGAATTACTGGCTTCTAGCTCATTTCAGTTGCTTTAGAGACACTTATTTCGGAACTACAACTGTAGCTCTCTAGCAACAATACATTACGCTGTAGAGAAAACATAAATTCTGAACATTCGTCAAGTACTTATAAAGTAATTAGTGCAGCATAATTTTTAAATTATCAATGACAATGGATTATTGCCGTTTCACCAGATAATGCGTAGATAAAATTTGGCGAATACATTTGGAGTAATTAATTTCTCGAAAACAAGCAATCGCACAACAAGCCTCAATGCATACATACTTATGAAAAACAATATAGTAAAACATTTACTTTACAAAATACCTCTAAAAACATGGCTAAGCCTGTGGCTGCCAGGGACCGTGGTGGTTGAGCGGTTAGACTGCTCGCCTCGCACCAAGGCGAACCGCGTTCGAGTGCCGCCAGGGTCGCCCGTTTCGCAAGTGGGAAACTTGGAGGACGTTGCTGTTGGCCGGGCGGGTTACCTCGGGGCAGTCATCTCCCCCTTTTTTCCTGCATTCCACTGCTGCTCCATGTTCACCTTATTTCACCCTGACAGGAGCCTAAGACCTCGATTTACTTTACTAAGTTGTATATTATGAGTGCAATGTCATCGTTATTTTTACTGTAAACCTACCGTAACGATATACATAAAGCATTTCAAAACAGACTACGAACGACCGCGGGAACAGCTTCTAGTACGGTTACAGTAAAAAATTATTTTTATTAAAGGGAAGACCTTGAAAGCTCAATGAGAGAAGTTTACTTCCCAAAGTGAAATGCGTATCCAAATAAAATCTTTAATCATTTAATTGCCATTCCATAAGTTAAAATCGTAGAAATATCAAATAAATTTTGCGAAATTGTTTGATAACACGCAAGTACGCAATAAAAAAAACTGTTGTAAACGTCTTATGTTGTTTTGCTTGACATATGAGAGATTTCATTTTCATGGTTGAGAGCATAACACTCACGGAACACTCCACCTTAAGCACTGACCGAATACTCTCAACAACTCCCGAAACTTGCGAGTGTGCGACCGTGCGCGTCTGTTGTTGATGCCTCTGCGTGGAGCGGTGTCTGTTGTTGATGCNCCCGAAACTTGCGAGTGTGCGACCGTGCGCGTCTGTTGTTGATGCCTCTGCGTGGAGCGGTGTCTGTTGTTGATGCCTCTGCGTGGAGCGGTGTCTGTTGTTGATGCATCTGAGTGGAGCGGTGTCTGTTGTGGTG